>JADRCO010001593.1:0-18235 GCA_021464525.1 Rhizophagus sp. LPA8_4_AMF | reverse complement strand
GAATATTATGATATTAAAATATTTGAAAAATTATACCTATTAGGTTGTAATGTTATATTATATATAGGATTAAATATATATATTTTTTACATATATAAATATCTTTAACACTACTATAAAACACATTATCTCACTATCTAGTGATCAGATTTTATTGATCTTTGACTTATTAGATTCATCTAGTTAAGTCAAATCAAATGTTAGAATTTTATATTTACTAGGATAATATTTATTCTAAAATATCAATTGATATATAGTTAATTCTATCTTATAATCTAATGATCAGAAACAGATAATTTATAACTCATTAGATTCACCTTGCTTAGACGAATCTAATGGTTATTAGATCATCAAAATTGGATCATTATTGGCCGAGATATTACAATTTGAAATTTTAATAGCATTTGCCTTAAAATTAGGGGACATATCACATGACCGATAAGAAATTGATCAGCTAAAAATTTTGAATTGATAGCAACGCATTATATATTACAATTTTTACCAACAATTTTCTTATTTTATTTATTTTATTAAAGAGATACATGGGAACAAACTACATTAGCTCCATTAGCTCCGTAATGGTGACGATCTATTAAATTAATCACCCATATTATACAATACGAGCCCACTTCTCGTAAAAAAAGAAAATTACCTATAGAGAAACGTGGTCGTTACGATAATACGAAAGAGTGAAAGTTAAAGGGAAGATGGAAATAAGAATCATCAGCATTTTTCTTCTCCTATATAATTTATATATTAGAAATAAACCACTGGTTAAAAGTGATATTGTCATTTTTTGATCTCTTCGACTTTTGTAAACCTTTTATCATACTCGTTATTTAACCTTATTACCTCACAACTACCATAGTAAGTACTTGTCCTGATTCTTTAGATTGTTAATTGGACATTTCTTTAACGCCAGTGTTAAATTCTTATTAAGACTTACAGAACCGAGCGGAAAGGGCAAAGAATAACTACTAATACTTTTGGAATCTTCAAACCTAAAGGAAGTGATGTATCATTTAATCATCCTCGCGTTTTATTTAAATTTTTTAATCGCATTTATTACTACTTCTGCAAAGTCATTATTGCATAGTAGTATAAAAATAATATGAAATTTATTTGGAAAATTGATAATGTTTATTACCAAGTATTACCTCCCATTAATTCATTAAACAACTAAACCTCACATAATTTTCCATGCTGCGTTAAATCAACGAGTTGTTAAAAATTAAAAGCAACGTTCTAACTTTGGCCAGCATTGTGCATTATGTGGCCCAACCTATCAAAATTTTGACCCGAACCCGAATCGTCGAAGAAATTGTTGGCCAAAGTTAAGATAATTTATTAATTTCACATCAGTATATTACATAAACTGGAATATATAAAAGAAACAATATAGAAACTTTAGTAAAAACTTTTATAAACTTGTAATTAAAATGTTGGTTATAATTCTTTATTTTTATTCATCAATTGACTAACGTATATATACATATTTGCAACATCGATTTGCGTGTTTATCGAATTAATTTTTACGAATAAACAAACATAATAAAAGGATTTAAATGTAGTCTAAAAAGAATACTATATATGGCTAACTATGTAATTGGGAATTTCCTATTATCTTAGTATATTTCATATCTTAAAACGTAAATTTTCTACGTTTACTTCAGATTCGCATATAAAATCTTTAATCATTCCATCATTTTTATATTTATTAATTAATTTTTTATAATCCTCCCCTTCATAACTAGTGCTGGATGTAAGTATGGTAAGTGAACAACCTTTCCAATTTTCAAAGAAATCTTCCAAGACTTTAAGAGAAAATTTAGAATGATCAATAAATCTAATTTCTCTTAGATTAGCTGGTGCTGATCTAATTAATATGTTTAATATTTCTTCTCTATTTTCTAAAATATCTTCTGAAGGTACATCTGATATAACTAATAATAATGACTTTAATTTCTGACATACTTTTAATAATTTTTCAAATTCAGTGAAATGATTTTTTGATGGTAAAATTATAAGTGTCAGATATTCGATTAAAGGACAATTTTCATGAATGTTACGGATGAAAATGAGAGAGTCTTCAGTAATATTATTACCTTCACATATTAAAAAGTCATAAGGTGTTAATAAAATTTCTTTAAGATGACCTCCACTATTTTTAATTATGATTGAAGCTACATCTAATTTAACATAACTTATTTCAAAGATTTCAAGATCATTATAAACTGACGTTTTCAATACGTTTTCGTTATCAAAGTAAAATTCATTAACTATTAAAGTTTTCAGTTTATGAAATTTTAGCAAATTTTGCATTATTGCATAATCAAACATATCAAAATCATAAGTAAAAAATAGTACTAAATGATTGAGAAAATCTGCCTTTTTTTCTAATTCAGTAAAGATTTCTTTATAAAGATCATCTGTAAAATCATCACTATCTTCAAAATCATCTTTCCATTCAAAATATTTTAAATTCTTCTGAGCTTCAATTAATTTAACAATTCCATGAACATCATTTGGGTTTACATTAAAAATGATGAGTCTTTGTATATATTGACAAATACGAGCCAATCCATAAAAGTATGAAGAATCAATAGAAGTATCACATTTTAATTCACAAAGTGATTCAAGGCGAGTTCTAGCTTTTGGAAAGTAAAATATTTGATGTTTAATTGATCTCATATCTAAACACTTCAATTCCGGACATTTCTTCATAAAGAGGCCGTAAAATTCTTGTTGCAAAAGAAATTCATTGTAGGATAGTAAAGAAGTCCCAATAGAAATCAAAGTATTCATAATGTTTATATTTATGCTTCTACAGAATGATAAATAATCAAACAAAAGTGGACGGGAAGAAATTGACGGTAATTGGATTCTTTGCTCTAACAAAAATTCTTTAATATCATCAGATAAACAAGAAGCAATAGTAGCGAACAAGTAATTTTTATTTTTATAATTAACACCATGATAACGCCAAGGATTTCTCCATAAAATAGGGACCACAGTTTCACACCAAAGTTTATTTACCATTAAACACGAAAAGAGGGATTTAGAATCATCCTGAAATTCTTCAAATACAAAAAAAAGAATATCTTTATTGAGTTTGGACATTCTTATTTTCAAAAATTATTGAAATATGTAATTACGGGGAAAGAAATGAAACTATAATTTAAAAAATGCACGAAAAATGTATCCCTTAAAATGCTGGAAGCCAAATTGTCAAATTAGGAATATTGCGTGATGATCAAATAATCACAAACGTTACGCCAAAACTTTGTACGTGGGCGTGTCATTATAATTAAATATTATTGGATGATTAAACGCGCAGTTCGCACGCAGTTTTTAAATTAAACATTCTAACTTTGGCCAATACCAAATTTCATTTTAATTTTGGCCACAATAACCAAAGCAATCGTTGGCCAAATTTATTAACAAATAAAATTTTTACATACAATCCTGTAATTAAACTATAATAGCGACGCTTATTATCATAAATGATTTAATATAATCCTTTACACTCATTCATCAGATAAATGTTCATAATATTAATTTTTGACCTAATAAAACTTATAAATTTAAAAACGTTATTTTATAAAGAATATGATCCTTTGCTACATATTATAGGATTAGCTTTTTCATATCTTAAAATGTATATTTTCTACATTTACCGTGGATTCACATCTAAAGTCTTTAATTACTCCATCATTTTTATATTTATTAATTAAATTTTTATAATCTTCTCCTTCATAAATAATATCGGAAGTAAGTATAGTAAGTGCACGACCTTTCCAACTTTCTAAGAATTTTTCCAATGCTTCCAAAGAAAATTTAAAATCATTAAAAAATCTTATTTCTCTTAGATTAGCAGGTGCAGATCTAACTAATATTTTTAATAATTCTTCACCATTTTCTAAGGTTTTATCATAAGTTTCAAATATACGAATATCTGATATAATTAATAATAATGACTTCAAATATTGACAATTTTTTAATAAATTTTCAAATTCATCGAATTGCTCCTTTAATGGCGGAAATGTAAGTGATAAATACTCAATTAAAGGACAATTCTTATAAACTTTACGAATAAAAATAAGAGAATTTTCATCAAAATCGTTATCAAATTTATAAAGATCATAAAATTTCAATAAAACTTCCTTAAGATTTCCACCAGTATTTTCAATCATATTAGATGCTTCATTTAACGTTATGTAATTTATATTAAGAATTTCAAGATTTTTAAATACCAACATTTTCACTTCTTGTTCTCCAAAAATACTAAAATCACATATTAACGTTTTTAATTTATAAAGTTTTGTGAGTACATCTTGTAATAAAGCGTACCTAAAATTATCTACATATTGAAAAAATATTTTTAAATGATTAAGAAAGTTCGCCTTTTTTTCTAATTCAAGAAGAATTTCTTTATAAGGATCATCTGTAAAATAATCACTATCTTCAAAACTATCAATCCATTCAAAATATTTTAAATTCTTCTGAACTTCAATTAATTTAGAAATTCCATTATTTTCTTTTGGGTCTACATTAATAATAATGAGTCTTTGTATATATTGACAAAAACGAGCTAATCCATAAAAGTATGAAGAATCAATAGATGTATCACATTCTAATTGACAGAGTGATTCAAGACGAATATTAGCTTCCGGAAAATAAAATATTTGATGTTTAATAGATTTTATATCCAAATACTTCAACTCTGGACATTTTTTTATAAATATCCTGTAAAATTCTTGTTGCAAAAGAAATTGATTATAAGCTAAAGAAGATTCAATAGAAATTATACTATTTATAATATCTATATTAATACTTCTACAAAAAGATAAATAATCAAACGAAAGTGATTGGGATGAAATTGATGGTATTTGAATTCCTTTCCTCGTCAGGAATTCTTTAGTATCATCAGATAAATAAAAAGAAATAATGGCGAACAAATCATTTTTATTATTATAACTAATTCTATAACACCAAGGATTTCTCCATAAAATTGGAATAACAGTTTCACACCAAATTTTATTTACCATTAGACATGAAAAGAGTGATTTTGAATCATCTTTTAATTCTTCAAATATTAAGAAAAGGATGTCTTTATTAAGTTTGAACATCCTTTTATTTAAATCTTTTAAGATTGAAATATAATTTTTCACAATATTAAAATATTATTAATTGCAAGGAAAAATTGGAAAATTTTAAAAGGAAAAGTCAAAATAAAGTCACAATTGTCACAATTAAATAAAACTTCGGCGTAATTAAATTCCGAACAAATTAACTTAATTAGGAATAAATGATCAATGTTTCACAGCGCCAAATACTTCGTGTACAGCAGTTTTATGCACGCCGACGTAACTTAATTAAAATACTTATTGGCAGATCTTTTTTATTTGGATTAATCAAAAGATTAATCAGTCCGTGCTGATGTAATGTCATAAATATCATTTTTACTTTGACAAAAATTGATCAAGCAATTGTCGGCCAGAGTTAAATAAAGCATTAAAAATAAACATTAAGATTATCTTATAAACATTTATGAAAAATAGATAAACGAAATAATTTTACATTCCTATAATTAAATCTTTTAAGGTTAAATTATTATTCACATTATCGTCTGAAGCATAGCGTAGGACCGTTTACTTCTAAGCATTTCGAATGCAAAGTCGTTCTGTCCCGCATGCTTATCAACCAATTAGATTTTGTAGTACATATCACGTGATGTAAATAAATGATTATGCTTCGGACCTGAACGGTTTGCGTTCCCTAGTAATACTTGAAATATATCTTGTTAATACGCGTGACATAGAACTATGTTTATAATATTTGGTAAATTGTCAAATAAGTGAAATAACGCAATTAAAAATTCAAGTATATATTAATTAATGGATTAGAATAGGACCCGAACAATATATATAGAGGTCAGGTCCAGGAATAGTCCGTTGTACGCATTTCTTCAGGGCCGGAATTAAGATAATGTCAGTCAGTATCTAAAAAAGGTAATAATAATTTGACCAGAGTTATCCATAAAAGGCAAGAACTACATATTATCTTGCCCAATTATAAGCAAACTCGGATCTGACCTTTTTATGTATTGTTCGGGTCCTATTAGAATCATACAAAATCATCTTGAAATAATGAAATGTATCATAGTTTTATTTATTGTGAAAAATTGATTAAAACTCTCACATAATTGAATATTGATTTGTATTTTAGTAATAAATTCAGATTTATAAAAAACTGATGAAAATATTTTGAATCATAGATTATTTAAGCGTTTAAGTAATTTATACTCTTAATAAATCAAACCACTGAACAAATTAATTCTTAATATGGTAATTCAAATTTCTGCCAAGAAAGGTAATGTTTTACCTTCAACCATCTGAAATTTAACTTATTTACAGCGGTAGTACTAATTTTCTATATATAATTATTAACATCTTTCTCCAAGTCGCTGTTACACAATCATTTTATCATATCTTAACAAAAAATTTTGTATTTTCACTTTATGAATTTTTAATATCGTAAGAATGGGGTTGGCAAAAAAAGAGCGACATAATCCTCTTCATGTTCAACTGCTGGAAGATAAAACATCCAGTGGTAAACATACTAAGCCAAGATGAAATCAAGAAAATGAAAAAAAAATGATACATAGGAATTTATTATTTCAAGTGATTTTTTTTTTTTAAGCAAATCTCAATAAATAACATTTAGAATTATGTCAACCCAAATCTCTCGTGGAAATTCTCAAATAGCAAAGAAACAACAGGAAGAACTTCAGAAAGAACTTGAAGAGGAGGATACATTAAATAAAAGTAACAAAAGAATCCAATGGCTATTTTATTATCAACTCGTAATAAATATTTTACAGGTTTAATTATTTTAGTTTAAAAACTGGCTGTAACATGTTGCGTCACAACATGTTAATATGTTGCTCGCAAATTTATACCTATGACCTTTTTCCTTTTTCTGTTACAGGGTTGTCTTCCTTTACATGATCTTTTTTACATTGTTCACGCGCCCAACTTCAAAATTTCCGGAAAAGAGGGTATTTTGATTACTGTATTAACAATATTTTACATTATATTTATAGAAAATTGATGCATAATTTACGAAAAAAGTATGGCAGTAGCAATTTGTATGATTAATAATTAAATATTTTATATAATTAAAAAATGTACTACACCATTATGTTAGAGGACAAAAAAAATTGTCTTTTTATTAATATTAATTATAAATAAATAAATACAATATTAATTTCGGGCTCATAGTAGAAACGGTGTCCTTTACTAAGAAAAATAGATGTGAAGCTGCTTCTGAAGTGGATTTTACCTTTTGTTTGGTGAGTGTGGTAAACTATGTTTCTTTTTGTATTTTGGAAATACGCACAATAATATAATGGCTTCTAATGATTTAAAAGACTTACACAATAACCCTGCAGTGTTTAGCTATTCTCCAAGAAAATGTACCGAGGTATAGGATTCCGAACAGGTTAACTATATTGACAATAGACATTTCCGGATCTTTATCTTTTTAACTTAAAGAGCTATTTATAAAATAAAACCTACTGCGTTTACAAATGTTTCGGCAGACGATTTAAACCTTAGTTTAGTTAAAATTTCTTGTGAAGGACTTCTAGCATTAAGAAACGACCCAGATCCATATACTAAAATATTATCTTCAAACAAATGAGAACTCTTGCCTGTGGAAGGCCATCGCAAAAATATTTCCAAGAAACTCTCCACCACCCTCCGAACATGTCCATACTCTAGTTGAACAACCAATATGTGGAAGCTCTGATGAATTCCAATATGAAATCCGGTCGAAGTGTGAAAACGATAAAATTCGGATAACAACTGCGTGCGTTTATACTACCCCGAGACTTCTGTTGTGATAGACTCTCTCCTTCGACAAGAGATTAGTCATGTTATGCACCGAAATATTGATAACTTTTTCGATTCCATTTTTCCTATGTTACAGAGCCAAGCGTTAGTTATTAACGAGATTATGGAAAAATGTAGACGAGAAGAGAAATGGAATAATGAATGGATAGGATGCCCTAAAGATGGATCGTTGGAAACCCAATTTTATCGACCTTTGGCAAAATTCCTGATTTAAAAATAAATATAAATAAGTTCAAATTTTTTTAATCTGATCTATGATTATCTTTTTCCCCTTTTCTGCTAGAATGTTATTACAATAAAGCGCTCGAGATTGTATTCTCAATTCCTGGTTCTTGATCTTTGTATACTATATGTGCATCTTATTTTCTCGTTAACATTTGTTTTAGCATACAAATTGAAGTGACTAACAATGGAACGATCTTCGAGTTCGAACTTCGAAGTAATTGCTTATTTGGTATACTCTAATTATCCTACATTGGGTGTTCCATTGTATTCGAATACTATTTATTTTGTAATCTTTTTCGATAATTTGTTTACAATGTGACCTAACGTATTTTTTTCGAAGGTAGAAATAGTGCATCGAACCCGTTATCGAAAACAAAAACGTGAGTGCTCTTATCATTAAACTTATGTCTCTTTCTTTATCTTATTCCACTATCAGTATTAGTCTTACCTTTTTCGGAGATTATCCACCGTTATAGACAATCTTTTCAATTGTCACAAAAAGAAACCGTGACCCGAGGGTCACGGTCTCGTTGTACAAGATGCGCAGACATACCAATAAAATACAATTTCGTGATTCATAATATTAGGGTAATTATTTTGTTACACGTTAATCACTTTGTGTTCCTGGTTTTAGGGTCCGCAATCATTGTGTAGCATGGCCATTTATTGGTTTGATTTCACGATTTCACGTGAAGATCTCTTAAGCATCGTTTATTTTACAAATATTTTTTAATAAACTAGCCAGCCAGTACTTTTATAGATCAGTAGCCACGTCACGTTATACAGGACAATGAGGCGAATTTGGTAATATTAAACTTTAACGTTTTATTTTAGATATATACGCCATTTATTGTTATATGATTCAATGGAAATCATGATTAAAAAAAGGAAATTAAATTCGTGAAAGCGCCAGTTTATGAATGATTTTCTTTAGTAGATATGTGGGGCACTGGTTTATGAACTTTAGGAATTTAATTTTTTAATTTGTTAGTTAGGGAGCGTTTAAACCGTATCAGAATAAAAAAAAATAGTGTGTATGTTACTGTAGTAAAATGAAATGATGTGGTTTTATTATGAAATAAATCAGAATCAAAAAATGAAGAAATCTCGCTACCAATAATTTGTATATTGATGACGTTTAAGATGGAAAATCCAGATAAATCTAAAGACGTAACAGACGAGGTAT
Source organism: Rhizophagus sp. LPA8_4_AMF (assembly GCA_021464525.1). Lineage (NCBI taxonomy): Eukaryota > Fungi > Glomeromycota > Glomeromycetes > Glomerales > Glomeraceae > Rhizophagus > Rhizophagus sp. LPA8_4_AMF. The sequence continues at coordinate 8,908 of JADRCO010001593.1, read as the reverse complement.
GGTCAAGAGAATAGATGCGGCGATATCAGCCAATCTTTGGTATTCTAAGACAACGTCTTGGTCAATCATGAATGCGGACCTATCAAGATGAGAGATCGAGATCTCAATGTTATCCTACAAGAAGCACCGGCTTGACCAGGTGAGATGATGTTTCCGCCCAAAGCCCAGAAAACTCTTGGTAAAGTCAGACCCCGGGTCTTGCGAACGGTGAGGGCAAAGCAGTTCTGTAGGGGAAATTGAGTAATAAATGAGACAAATGTCCCAGATTATTACTATCACTGTATTAGATATTTACTAGGAAACGGAAACCGCTGTAAGCCCGGAGCTGAAAAATGATAAACTAAAATTTGCGATTTCATTGGTTGACGATCACGTGACGGACAGAGAAATTCACATGATCGATTTTTTTTTCATAGCATCCGTCAACTATTTATAATTTTTAGCTGATATATATCTGGAAACCTTCGCCTATAAATATCATAAAAATAATAAATAGTTATACTAGTCATTGTAACTTATTTTCTCAAGTATTTTATGCAGTAGACAAATGAATATCGTATTTATTAATCATTAAAAGAAATTAGTAAATTATGCAGTTGATTACATTTATTACATCTGTATTGTGAAATTTATATACAAGTATTTTTTGTTGAAATTATAAATTATTTGTGGTCCCAAATCAGTCAAGCATTAAGAGCTAGTGCAATAATTACTAAGGCAACTATATATAATTTTACCCTAAAAGGTTAATTTTTAGTTGATGGTACCTTAGTTAAAGCAGACAAGACTTTATCAAACTTAGTTTCTTTTTTATCGTCATCCATAGCTTCCACATCAATGTAAGGAAAATCATATTCGGGATGAGTAGTGCATCTTAATATTGACCTATGAAATCGAGAACCCTTCTCATAGTTTCTTTGAAGCCTATTAAACTCTCTGGAAATGATGTTTCTAACTTTTCTCTCACTTCTCCCAGTTCTAGTCGTTCTCCTTGATGAAACTCTGCGTTGCTCTTTCTCTTAAAAAGGACCATCAACTCGATGTCTTCAACGGTCAAATTAAATTCCCGCAAAAAATTCTGTAACTTTGAAATAGATTCTTCATCCTCTTTCTTAAAATTTGCTTTTCTGAATCTGAGCTTTTTATTGATAGCAGATTTCGCTTTATCCCATACCTCGGCACCCACACCTGCTCTAACATCATCAAAAAAATCAGAAGTAACATCTCTGTAGATGGATAAAGCTTTCATACTATCCAAATCCTTTGTAACCTTTTCCAACTCCTTTATAACCTCTTCTAAAAAAGACAGAACATCACTGACCAATTTATTTTGTTGTTTTATGACCCTACTTACATTTTCTGTGCTTTTTTCTAGAGCCACAAATCTTTCTAAACAATCATAATTAATATTGTTGTCGTTCCACATCTCATTAATATTGCCTTGTTGTGAAGAAATTGCCTCAGCCAACGAACTCTTAAGTATTAAATCTCTATTCTTGAATTCTTCCAACCTTGAGGTATATGAGGTATACATGTTTAAAAAATATATATTTATTTATTTATTTTAAAAAAAATAATTTTTTACTGGATTGTATAAGCCTATAATTTAGAAAACGCCAACAACTGGAACGCCAACCCCATAAATGGTCACGTGAAATGTGTATAATAAATAATCGAAATTACGTGAATTGCTGTAATGGCCAAATTACAAGTGATTATTCATATTGATATGTTCTATTAACCATATTGGGAAGGGGCTCATATGATATTATTATAAAACTAGCGTTGTATTACATAACGGGGATTAAATCCAGATGTACAAAAAAAGCTTTTACTCTTTTTACAAATAACTGGATTTAAAATTATATTAAACATACTAATTGTCATTATAATTTTATATAAATTTTATTGAAAAAAATTATTAATAAAATTGTTGGATATTTGAATATGGGATATGGGAATGGGACTTCAGATTTATATATAAATACAAAATCCCATATCCCATATTCAAATATCCAACAACTTTATTGATAATTTTCTTTTAAATAAAATTTATATAATATCTTGATTACAAGTAGTATATTTACCATAAATTTTAGATATAATATGTAACTTTTTTTGTCCCATATTAATATGGGCGGCAAGTATAGTTACACAAAATAAGATATACTTGTTTAGTAAAGAAAAAGAATCAGGGAGAAATTTATTTTTCCTGTTTGTGAAAATAAATTTTATTGAACTATTAAGCGGTACAAAAGAATAAAATGTATTATTTAAATGAGACTAATATGAATGGAGATAAGATTGTCTTGGTGTATTGTACGTGTATGAATTTTATGAAAAGATATGTGGGTTGATGCTATCTGATGTAATCTTTGATATTCCGGAACGACATTAGGATCAGTCATAAAGGTTGATCTGTCATACTGATAGAACATCTACTGAGGGTGACGTACGCCTAGCCAGGGGAGAAGATGTTTCCATCTAGAATGAGTGAGACCTTTGGTAAGGTCAACCCTTGTGTTTGATGATCTTTTAGAGACTACTCCATAGTAATTATCTTTTTTCGTACACTGTATTACATTTTTACAAAGTACAAAGCCAATACCAAATAGGCAGAAATCAGTAGGTGTTTTCTATACTACAATAATAATACACTTGATATTTTTGTAACGTTTGGTGAGAGTTTATGAAGGAAAGAGTTTTGAAAACCTAAAAGTTAAAATTCTGGCTTTAGTCAGTTTCACTGAATTTTTTTAATACAATATTCTAACGTACCTAAAGTTCTTTTTTGTATTTCAGAATCAGTCTCTATAAAATGGTTATCAAACCCAAGGATCCAAAGAAACAAAAACTTGTTTATCATTATTTATAGAAGAAACGTAAGTTCTATGTTCTGTCATTTCGTAGCATTTTTGTTATAACTTGCTTTCGTTATTGTTTGTTTGACAAATCCGTTTGATATTTTTCTGAACTATTATGGAACAACTAGTTGTTAGGCAACATACCCCTCTGAAGAAGCAACAAAAAAAATATTTCAAGGGAATACCATTACTTATTCAGGTGTCCATTCTTTATTGATACTTGTTTCAAACTACTATCCACAAAAAACTGAGAAATGGAACGCTACTAAATTGTGAGTTAGAAATGGGCAATTGTTAATACAAATAGTGGTTCAATAACAGATATAGTCATTTAGTAGTCAAAAAGGAAGGATGGCGTGTTTGATTAAAAAGAAAATAGTAGACATGCAGTATTCGATATAAGGGAAGACAAGCATGTTTGAGTGTAAAAAAACAGTGGACAATTATTAATTCTGATGCAGAGATAAAAGGCACATGAAGCTAGATGATAACTGTGGATATAGTTATTTTGTAATCGAAAAGAGAGGGTATGCAGTATAGCAAAGCTACGAAGTATGACATTGATCAATAACAGAATACCTGGAGGGTATTCCTTTGGATATACTTTTAGCACTTTCAGATATTTTTCAGTAATCAAAACATGTATTCATGATCAATAATAGAAGTTGAACATATGGTTTTTTATTGATCGATTATAGAGAGCATACCAATAGATAGTAAGTTTATTTGTCAAGCTTTAGCTGAAGGACATTTTATATTATTTTATTTTATACAGGAGGAGTACAAAAGTAAAAAAAAAAAATTAAAAATTCTATAAAGAACTAAAACACATTTAACTATAGATACCTTCATCAAGTTATGAACTAGATCCTTTCTTATTTTTTAGGTAAAATGAACCCACTGCAGGACCACCCAACTGAGGACTAGCAATGAAGAACACCCTAGACAAACAAAAAATAACAAACAAAAACAAAGTAATGTTCTGAATTGTTCTTTCAACCCGAGGGTTGCTACATGTAAATTCTGTCATATGTAGAGTGGTTTACACTATTCTAAATTGTTAAATTGTGAATGAAATAATCTATAATTAAAGTGATAAACAATATGTGATGACTAAATGTTATAAAATATATAACTAGGGTAAAGGGAACAAACAAAAATAGAAAAATCTATGATTGGTCAGTCAAAAAAGAAGGCCCAGCCAAAGGGTTATCATCAATATCCAACAGTGGGTGAAGTCATTTGGTCTGCAAAGATAAACACAAGGATGGGCAAACATCCAAAAGATCTTGTCATTTGTTAGGTCTAAGCTCTAAACTTTTAGTATCATCAGAAGTATCACCTCGTACAAAGTCCTAAGGGTTCATATAACAGTTTCCCAAATATTCAAAGAAGATAAGGAAGAAATCACTCCAATCTTTGGCCAGGTCTGTTTTGAATGCTTCAATGCGTTCCAGTATAGGTTTAATAGTAATCAACTTGTTGGTTCATCTTTGATTTTCTTATATTCAAGGTGAGTTGCCAGTTCACTATTTGACAACTTACGTTGTTATCAGTAAGTGTATTATAATGCACCTGTCAGTGTTGACCTTTTGGACTATTGGACTTTTGGACCATTGGACTATTGGACTACTGGACTTAGGCCATTCCAATTCCATCAAAATTTGGACTATTGAACTATAGGCTTCGTCCAACAGCTATAAATTTATATATAATTTAACAATATATATTAATTATAATAATTATAAAATTTATAATATGTATATTAGAATTTTACTACAGCAGCAGTACTTTTTTTTAAGCTGCGGTTTGCCAAATAGCATATAATTTAGGCTAGCACTATAAATTTGGCTGGAATTATAATAGCCAGAATTATAAATCATAATCCATTTTGAATTGGAATTGGACTGGACATCTCCATTAGGTCCAGTCCAATAGTCCATTAATGGGAATTGGACAAGGTCCAATTCTAATACTGGCACCTGTTGATAAAGGATATATATATCAGCCCAGTATATACGTGTATAATACCAAAAATAGGAGGTGCCATAATAAGTGGCATCTGCACGCAAGAATTTTTCTAATTCGTTCTCATGATGTAATCAATCAATCTCACATTGTGATAAATGAGGTTGTGGCCTTAACCCTTCATAAATAGTGATAGGAAGTTTAACACTAGTATCCTGAAGCAAAATAGACAGATCAGTTGGAATAATATCTTTATGATGAAACAGAATCAGAAAGGATACTCTTTCTTTACCAGAATAATATAATTTTCATTAGTGCAATATTTCAAATGATAAATTGATTTGTCAACATGTTGGAACCTAAAATAAAATTTGTGCTTACGTGCAGATATAATTTGATCTATAAAATCCACAATAGGAATCTGTGTATTAGAATGAAAAGTACGCTTACACACACAATAAAATCGATTTTCTTATTTTTTCCTGACTCAAGGGTTTAGACTTGGTTCAAAAATAAGATCAGTATATCATTTATGATACATATATTGATAACCTTTATTCACTACATTACTGTATCCATTAGCTGCAATCAAAGTCTTGAATGAAATGCCTAACTAGCGTGAGAAGACATTAGTCTGACTTTTATTCTACCGGTTGAACAAGTGAGTAGTGTGAATAGAGTTCTGAATATGCAACCTGAAATGATCTGCATTGACATGCATAACCTGCATAATATAAATAATACAATAGAAGGTATTGTAAAAATTTGAATTACTGTATAAATAGTACTTTAAAATTAACCCAAAATTTTGACCTGACCCAACCTGACCCTACTCGTTAGGAACTCTAAGTGTGGAGTACTGTAGTATTTACAGGTTAATTAAAATTAGAAGAAGTTGAAGAAATTCTGGCAATTGTACGTATGATGTTAAAGAAAGATTTTTGGTATAAAGTACAAGCATGACATTTATTAGATATCACAAAGGGATTAGGAATAGTATATGGATCCTTACAGATAAAAGAAAATTTTTTTGGATCAGGAACAGTGATACATGAGCATAGAATAAAAATCCCCAAATGGAATCTATAGCATTTAAAGGAAAATTAAAAAGTCTTTATTGTACGATTATTAGGTACAAAAGAATATGCCTGTATCTAGACAATTTTGATTCATTCCAATAATTTTGAATGGAGGAAACAAAAAATTTTTTTTGTATACGTTATGGTAAAACTTTCTGTAAAAAAAAAATGCATACGCATTTTGCTAATTTGGTATTTAGGGTTGGACAACTGCAAGATCGATTTATATAATAAAAGGGTAGAACTTATATAATAATCATTAGTGTAGATTCAAAGATGAAGCTGTTTGGTACTTGATAGTTGATCTGCTAACTCAAAAAAGTAACTTTTGATGATAGATTTTATTGTAACCTCTAGTATCAGGTTTGATCACATAAAATTTTTTTGCCAAAACAAGGAAAGAAAATTTTGAAGAAATAGTAGGAGTTGGCTTTGATAATAATATAGTTTAAAGAAAGACTAAAAAAAAGGTTTCTAAAGAAACTAAAAGAAAAATGGTGGCAACAAGCAAGAAAGAACTAAAAACTCTTTGGGATCCTGAAGGGATAAAGTGAGCAAGATAATAAGGTTCATGCCGTTCGTCCAAGAAATAGCAAAAAGCTGCTTCCACTAAAGTTGTTATGTAGTCCTATTTAAAGTATTAAAACTTTAACCATATGTGTATACTGGTAGGTACAGAGTGGAAATATATGTAAATGGGTATCTTTTAAACGTTGTAAAAAATGTTTTACTAAGAGTTTCAATAAAAGTGCTGCACCATTTTAATAAAAAAAGGATGTACAGGAAAGAGTTTTTTTTAGCTAAAAGATATATATGGTTAGACATGCTTTTATACATGTACCATCTGTCCGCATGCATGCATGGTCAATGAAATTTTAGAATCAGATGTAACAATTGCGGCCAATAAAATTATAACATGATTTAATAATGTATTAGCAATTATTATATGATTGTAACGCTTCAGACGTTCTAATAATTCCTGTTACCTAGTTTATTCATCAACTTTCATTGCAGATATCATTCCTTTGGAAGTGTTATTGTGTCACTACTTATATTGTTCTACTATCCTTTAATAGCAGAAAGGCACATTTCAGATAATCCCCTCCAGGCGTTTTGTTAAAAAACCAGTCATATTTGGACCTGATCACTCAACAAGATACCGAGATACTTGCTGTCTCATTACTATCCATTACTCTGAAATTCTATTTAGACATTTGTCTCTTTTTTGATACCTCATTTTGGTACTTTTAGATATTTGTCCCTTTTTTGGCTATCTTGTTATACTATTTGAATTAAATTGTTTTTCATAAAAATGGATTACAATAAGTACAAAACAGATTTAACTGATAATTTGTCTACCAAACTAGTTATTAAGGATCATACTGCCAACAGCTATAGAGTATTTGACTCTTTTGATGAGTTCTGGGATTTTAGTGATGACACCCTTTGTCCCTTTTACACTTATGGTATTTTTCTGAAGTAGTGTTTGAGAATGCACTCCAGGTTCCCATAGTTCATGTAGGGGATTTCTTTCTATTCTAAGATGCCTAAAAGAAAGATAATAAGTAGTACTATCAGTCTGTTATTTCTAGCATACTAGAGGTTTTTCATACTAGTTATCATGACACACAAAACATCCCTATTTCACCAAAGGACTTGGTAATTATGGATGAATGTAGCTTTTCTTCTCACAGATTCTGGATTTATTTGTTTCACATACTAGCTCCTTCATTTTTTTTTCTGAATACAAAGAAGCATCTAGTTTTCTTGATAACATGACCTTACGTATACCAAAAAAGATTTGACAATACCTGTTTCTTCCTTGTACCTCCATCCAGTATATCTGTGTTCTTGACTCTATAGACTCTACATTTCCAGATGATGCTAGAAACAAAAAAAAATCATCATATAGCCCTTTCTTAGAGACAGCTACTAATATCACTGGAATGCATTTTTTGTTTAACCATTTTCTGGACTTAAAGGTTGATAGTGTTTCAAAAACAACTAGTAAGAACTCTTGTAATAACATTTCTGAAAAAACAAATGAACCTATCCAGGTTGATAATCTACAACTCGCTATTATGAAATATTATGTCCTTCCTCACTAATATATCCACAGTGATTCTGTTGCAAATGGTAATTACTGTTCTGTTAGCTCTATCCATTTTAAAGATGTAATTGATAAAAATAAATCAGAGATTGTTAACTCTTTAGAAAAGGACAACCATGAAAACACTATCACAAATGAAGTTGACAGGAACAATTTTAACAGGAATAGCATTCACAATGGTAGAAAAGACATTATCTTTTCTATTACTGAAACACAAAGTATTGGACACAACATGACAATTTCTGAAAAAATGATGTGAAGTAATACCTGCCACATATCACCAACACACTAAATAATTAAAATAAACACACACACGAACGCTTAGTTTAATTTTTAATAATAACTTTATTTTTTCCTAAGTTCAAAAAATTACAAAAATTGAAATCTAAATCTAAAATTACTAAGCAGAAATGCTTCCTATTTATAACAGTAAATATTTATATCGATCAAATTCCCAAATTTTCTAATATAACTTTTTCTTGCAAATTCTTATAATAAAATAATTTTTCTTGAGTTCTAATAATAAAATAATAATAATTTTCTTCACTAAAACCAGTTTTTCAAGGTGGCTGTGTGATAAAAAGAATCTGATGAATCCAAAATAGATTTCTTCAACTTTCTACATGGCTGTGCTCCATAATAAAACCTGTTTGATAACCAACTTTCTTAAAGAACTTTTCCTGGCTAATTTTTCTTGAAGAATTTTTTCCTGAAGAATCTATTTTTAACTCTTGTGTTCCAAAATCATATGATCTAAAGTCACATGATCTAAATCAAAAAATAATGGGGAATTTTAACCTAGACCCCAGTGTCCAGGATAATATCCTAGACCCCCAAATTTGATTGGCTCATCAGGTTTCAGCCACATTGATTATTTATTTGTTTAT
>JADRCO010001592.1:0-18236 GCA_021464525.1 Rhizophagus sp. LPA8_4_AMF | reverse complement strand
ATTGAAATGATATTGAAATGATATCAAACCAGTATCAAAATGATATCAAAATACCATTGCTTATAAATTTCAAGTTTCTGTAAAGTAACCACTGTAATAGTCAAAATTTCAAGATTAAAATTTAATTTAAAGAATATTTAACTAATTGTTTAATTTAAATCTTTTTATAATCATTCCATCTTATCCTTTTTAATTAATTTTAACCCTTGTATTTTATTAAGGAAATTTAGATTTTATGCATAATGTATTTTATTATGCACCTTCAGCATAATTTTTTTGTATACATAGGGATTTTAATTATAAATTTTTAATTGTTAGATATTTTAGTAATAGTCACATGATTTATACAAACTTTTTACCTACAATCACATAATTCACATGTTATAATAGCTTAATTTTTTTTATTACGCTCTTATCTTTTTTTTTCACATTTATTATTTATAACTTTAACAATAAGCAATATTGAATCTATATCTAGTGATGGCTTTGATAGTGACCTTTTTATATTTCAGATGACAGTGACTCAAGCAAACTTCTCCAGTATCACTGCAGAAAAATGTCACATTTGATAGTAATCATTTCTAAAAGTATATACTAATAATAAAGCATTACTCTCTGTGTCTGTTAAGATTAGAACCGTTAGATAGATACTAATGAAATTAAAAATAAAGCATCGTAAAATGCCTAAAATAATCTTTTTTTATATTTCTAAAATTGGTACAGTCAAAGCTCATTATAGTAAATCTCGTTATAGTAAATTTGGCTTATAATGAACTTTTTTTATTCTCCTAATTCATTCAATATGAAATTCTATTTGTTATAGTGAATATAATAATAAAATCTTGATATTAGGTATACTAGTAAACATATTAAAAAATTAAATAAGAATATATATTATAAATTTATATATATTATAATGAATGTTACGTAACATATATCTGTATCTATAGATCTTATCAATTGTAACATATTTTTATCTATCATGATATATTTTTATCTATCATAACACATTTTTTTATTGATTATTTATCATAACAAGTTTTTTCTCAAAATACCACCTGTTAGAAGAGACAAAGAAAAAGGAACTAGAAAAAGAAAAAGAAAAAGCTTATCATATGCAGAAAAAAAAGAGTTATGTAAGTGGTAAAAAGATAATCCATTATACAGCCAAGAAGATTTTGCTAAAAAATTTGATATATCAAAGTCGCAAGTTTGTAATATATTAAAAGAAAAGGAAAGATGGTTGTCTATTGATACTTCAAATAAAAAAGTTAAAAATCAAAAACGTGATAGAGGTGCTAAATTTCCGGAAATTGAATCTGCATTATATCTGTGGATGCAGCAAGCATTAGCTTCAAACTTAACTATTACAGGGGATGTATTAAAAGCTAAAGCTATGAACTTTGCGGCTAGATTACAAATAACATCCTTTACTGCTTCAGATGGATGGCTAGCAAAATTTAAAAAACGGTATAATATAAGACAAATTAATAAAGCTGGGGAAGCAAATAGCGCGCCGTTGGAAACATTGGAAGAAGAGCGTAAAATTTTGCAAGAAGTTATTGAACAATATGATCTTTGTGATGTTTATAATGTTGACGAAACAGGTAAATATATATTAAAATAAATACAATTTTATTTTATTTTTTTACAATTTTAACTTTTATTTTTTACTCAGCTTTATTTTGGAATTTAGAACCATCTAAGACACTCTCAGATCATTATATTTTCGGTACTAAAAAATCAAAGAATCGTATTACAGTTGTTTTAACCTGTAATGCTGACGGAAGTCATAGATTACCTGCATTAGTGATACATAAGTGGCAAACTCCACGTGTTCTAAAAGGAATTAAAAAGGATGATCTGCCTGTCTGGTATTACTGGAATCGTACAGCTTGGATGCAAGTATCAGTGTGGCGTGATTACCTAAATAAACTTAACCAATTAATGAGACGGCAAAATCGTAATATATTATTATTAGCTGATAATGCACCAACTCATTTAATAGATGAAACTGTTCTATTATCAAACGTTAAAGTGCATTTTCTTCCTCTGAATACAACTGCTCACCTACAACCCTTAGATGCCAGTATTATTAATAGTTTTAAAGTAAGTATAAATTAAATTACTACTTTTAATGCTAATTTTACTTATTGTATGTTTATTATTTAGGCCCAATACAGAAAGTTATTAGCGAACAGAGTGGAAGCATATGATTTAGCCCAGGAAAACAATTCTGATATAACACCGGTTGATATTCTTGACGCCATAACATTTGTAAATGAAGGATGGAAAATTGTGAACCCAAGTACAATTAAACGATGTTGGAAAAAAACAGGTATTTTACCTGATTATGAAGAACATGACTTCGAAGGAAGCAACTCTGAAGAAAATAATTTGGATTGGGATCAAGAAATTAATAAAGTTACTTCAGAATTGCAAAATATGATTGATGCACTAAATTTACAAGATCCTATTGCAACTGAAGAATTTATTTATATTGATGATAAAATACCAATAGGGTCATTATCAGACAAAGAAATAATAGATACGGTAATTTTAAATCCTAAAAAAAATAATATAGAGGAGGAGGAGCAACCAGCAGAAATTAATATTATTACTAACAAAGAGACTTTAAATCACTTAGAAAGTGTAATTCAATATTTTAAAAATCCTCCTGATAATGTATTAATTCATTATATAGAGTTAAAAGTTTTTAGTGCTTTAAAGTTAAAAATTAATAGATGTATTCAAAACAATGCAAAGCAATCTACATTAAATAGTTTTATGCGACGTTAAATTTTTGAAATAAAAAAATTTTAAAAAAAATCACATTACAAGAAATTTTTTTTTATTTATATAAAATTTACTATAAAAAGATTTTTCGCTATTGTGAACACTTCGTTATAATGAACAAATTGAATGGAATTGAGGGTTCACTATAACGAGCTTTGACTGTAATGAATAATATCATTTATTATTGTTCAGTCAGTAAGATTATTTAGACTTTTATTGACCGTTATTTTTTTTAACCGATCTATATTATTATGCAGATCATATTAATGTAGTAATTTTAAAATTAAGTAAAAAAAATGCAGTTAATTGGTCAAAATGATTGGTGAGGGCAGAACAATAATAGATTTATTAGATAGGGGCTAGCAGTAGCATATTTTTATCTAATCATTAAAGTTCAGTGATTTGTTGACCGATATAGCTACTTTCCTATCCAATAAATAATTATTATTAATTTATAATTATCAGTTATATTTATAGTATTATTTTTAAAATACAATAAAATAAGAACTTTAATGTTTTATTTAATAAATATATGAAAGTATCGTTCATTTTTATTGATGTTATCTAAGAGAAGCAAGAGGTAGTATTTCTTACTACTATTATTATTATTTATTCTCAATAAAACATAATTATTAAGAACTTATAGTAATGTTAACAAATATGCTGAATTTTTGATTTATTGATTCTAATACAACAAATTTTATTGATAGATATTTCAATGTAATGATAATTAACTTAGAAATGATCGGCATCAAAATCACGTGAACGTGACATTTTTCTATATAACCCAACCCAGAAAATTCTTCGATCACGTGATCTGTCTTTATTTATCACATAGTCACATCCTGTCCGAGTTTCACAGTTTATATTTATCTGAGGGACGTTTTTTTCGAGTAGATGAAATCCTATTTGTCACATATTATTCATCACATACAAAATTCTTCGATCACGTGTCAGTGCATAACGCCGGCCGAGTTCGAAGAATTTCTGGGTGCCGTTGGGGTAGTTCATTTTTCTGCGGTGATACTGGGGAAGTTGCTTTGATAATACTGCAGAAACAAATACAAATTTAACATTAGAAGTTGGCTTAAGAATTGGCCAGTCTAAGAATATGAATAGCCTATCAGAATTTGATCAGGAAGTGTTAGAAATCCCATGATTAGACATCCAAAGGGGAGACCGCCAGGAAATACCAGATTTAAAAGACCTTCAGAAATTTCAAATGATTCTAATAAAATCACTAATGGGCAGACTCAAAACAAATGTAGTTATTGTAATAATAAAGGACATAATCATGCTACTTGTCCATCAAATCCCTGTTGAAAGAAAAAAAAGAATGATGAATAAAAATTCTAATTGGTAAGTCATTATAAGTTGGGTTAGCATTGGCTTAGGGTTAGGCGTTGGCTTCATTAACTTAGGGTTAGGATCAGGGATGGAAGTTGGTTTAGGAAAAAGCACTAATTGTAATTTTTCGTTTTTTAATTATGTAGGAGTTTTGTATTGACTTAGGGTTGTGTATTAGCTTCGGGTCTAAGAGTTTGTTTAAGTTTAGACATTGGTTTGGAATATTAACGGATTCAGAAAAAAAGTTTTTACCTTTCACTTTTATTTATATAGGATTGTTAATTGGCATTTATGACGAAAAATTGTTAGCTTTTTTACGCATCCCTGATAATAATACAATTACTTATAAAAATGAAACTTTAAATAATGTCTACAATACCTATAATTAGATAAATTTTATAAATTTAATGAAATTTTTATAATAAATTTAAAATTTTATGCACCTTTGCAACTTATGCAGGTGCGTAGAAAAAAAACCTAGGCACTTTGCCGGTTGGCCGTTTGGCCGTTTTGGCCGGCCAAAACGACCAAACTTTTTAATAAGTTTTAGCCTGCCAAAATGTCTAATAAATTTTGACTCTGAAATACCTTCAGTAAAATTGCTTTCTCTATTAATACTTCAATAAAATCACCAAAATTGAGACACTTCAATAAAATAATATTGTAAACCAATTTTTTACTGTTCTAATGAATCAAGTATGAAAATGAATTAGATATTTGGCCATTTGATTAACATTATATTTGGCCGATTTGGCCAATTTGGCCGGCCAAAACGGCCAATTTAGTTCTTGGCCGCGGCCAATTCCCAGGCCGTTGGCTTTGGCTGATCGGCCAAATTGACTTGGCCGAGGCCAAATGCCAACACTGGCTAACTGTTATATCATCATTATTTAATATTTACAATTTTGTCTTCATTAGTTTCAATAATCACATCTCGATTTTGTCTAAATATTTAAAATATTCTGTTATAAAACAATCAATGATTATAAAAAAAAATTCACAAATAATCAATTAGAATAAATAATAAATTATATTATTCTACAACTTCAACAAAAATAAAATTTGATTCATTATAATAGTAAAATAGCAAGATGCGAGCCTAAATATACTGTATCTTGAAATTTGGTTAAATAGATAAAATGAGAATAAATATAAGCTACTATATTATCAATTTAACTTGTTAGTAAATTATATGAAAGTAAAAGTCTTTTAAAGTTTGTAAAATATATAATAAAACAACCGAGTCAAATCCATGGAATAAAAATGTTGTAAACCATACAAGGTAATTTAATTAATACAAGATAATTTAATTATTAAAATAAAAACTTTTTGCCTTCCAGAGATAAATATACAATAATGCTATTATCGATACAATGATCCAAGTGATCAGAAATAAAAATAAACCTTGAAGTTCACATAGTCATTTTCATATCCATAGGTGGTGCTACTAATATGACATTATCATTCGTTAATTCTCTTTTAAATGTACTGAGATTCTGGGTAAATCGATCTCTATTTTTGGATATCAAACTAATTTCAACATCTTGCATTAATGAAGACAATGCCTAATGATAGAGAAGAAAAATAAAGAGAGGTATAAAACTATAGATACATTAGCAATATAAACTTTATTTGTAATAAATAATATTTCACCTTTGCAAGGATATCTCTTCTTTCAGGCAATTGGTATAAAACTAGGTTACGAGTATACTGTTCCCAGTACTTATTTTTAATCGGGATGAATAAAAATATAATAAATTAATTATTAAGGTTCTAAAGAAGTAAATATTATGGATAATTTGTAACCTTACATCTGGGTTCAGCAAAATTAAACAGAGTAATGGACGTGAGAGCGACCATTGATTTTGACGTTCTTCGAATAGCAATGCACTAAAGTTGGCTGTAAATAAATAAGGTAATATATTTGGATATTGGGTTAAATAAGAGAGGAGCCAATGTTGTTTTGGCTTTTGTTTGGCAGTTTGTTGGATTACAAAAGTACAAATATGATCAATCGCACTACAAGCAGCAGAACATTGGGAACCATGTAGGAACTGTTAAGGATGAAAATTGTTCGATAATAAGATTTTCTAAACCCAATATGACCTGTAAAAGGATATCAAATTGTTGAATGCCCTCCGCAAGAGCACGCATAATATAAAGGAATGCATTTGAATTCATAGAAGATAATGCCATCATATGTTCGTTAGTGAATGTATCTAGCCAATCGTAAAACGTTTTTGAAAGCTTTGGATACATCTGAGATGTTTATGATAATACAAATAAAAATTAATTGGATTTCTTAAGAATTATTAATATACGAATTATATTCCTTACAAGGATATCATCGAATGGGACACAAAGCATCATTTCGAACGAGGTATTGAGAGCTATTTCAAGAGCTTTGTCGCCATAAAGTTCGAAAACTCCAAAATTGACATATCTTCCCGCAAAGGATTTCGTTAAGATACTAAAACAAATTGATATTCCTTTATATCTAGGTAAAGTAGAAAAAATTTAATTTAAATTCAAGAAAAATATCTTGCATAACAGCATATTACCTACTTTTCAGCATATTTATCTTGACTATTAAAAGGACGTCCAATAATTTGCCGTCCTAAAAAATTATAACATGAAGTTTGTGTAATAATCCAGACCAACGAAATAAAATAATATAGTTAACGGATTACCATAAGTCGAGATTACTTTGCTGTCAAGGTTTTTCGAAAAAAAATTTTAATAAATAAACATCTATTCAAACGCGCGATTAAATAATGTAATGCTGTAACATATACCTCGTTTCCCGGAATAATAAAATACCATTTGGTGAGGAAATATCGAAATTCAATCTCTGTGATCTATTATTTACAAATTCTAGAAAAAACTTTAAAATCGCAATTGCTAATGGATCATTATCCCAAGCTTCTAATGCATAATATAAAATTGGAATATATTGAGGGTAAAACCATTCGAAAAACACCAAAAAATTCTTTCTGCTCTGAATTGCAGAAAGAAATCCTCTCAAATCGCGAAAAATACCCGAAATGGTCGCCTAATTTATACAATCAAAGAAATTTATTAATAAATTCGCTACTAATAATTTAGTTGTAAGTAACTACCCACTTTAACAGCCGGCTGTCTAAAAGTATCTAGTGAATTTAAAGCACCAAGTTCAGTCAGTGTGATATCCCAAGGCTTAACAAAATTTTCAAAGTCTCTTTCAACATTATCCTCTGCAAATAATATTCTTGAAAGAGCAGAATAATATATCATACGCGATCGCAAATTATTTGTAGTGTCAAGAAAAGGAAAATTTTTAATGGTGTGGTTTCGTAGAATATACTGCACAATATCAAGTTTTCGCAGGAGCCTGACAGAACTATATCTAAAGGTAATTTGTAATATATTAGTATCACCTATAAATCAAATATATTCAAATCTCGATAAAATCCTACCCGCCAGCCAAATCGTTGAACAATGTCACACTGCGTTGAATTATTTTTGAACTATGGCTCCATCCTTCAAGATTCTTTGCTCTAAAAATAAATTGGATATATGAAATAACCATACAATTTTTACAAGATAAAAAAAATGATGAGAAACTTACATCCTTTGAATAATAACATTTAATAACTATCGACAAAGATTAATAAATATCATAAACTGTTACAAAACTTCTCCCTAGAAATATAAAGACACACGGGTAGATAAATATTATGACAAACCATAGATTGATCGTTATATCCAATATCAGATAATTTGCTATAAACTTTTGAAACTCTTTGTGCGCTTTCACCAATATAACTCTTGCGAAATTGCTGGAAAAAGTATATTAATGCTAATTCAAATTTTTCGTAACCACTACCACTGGTGCGCTGATATAAAATAAAGAAAGTGGAATGAAATATAAAAGATATTAAATAGATCGATGGAACAAACAAATTGTAAAAATTTGTATATAAATACCGGTGCATTCCATTGCTCGTTCATATCCATTAGTTGTAGAATCTGACATGTAAGCTCACCATCTATCAAATCTTGATCTTCGGTGCTAATATAAGTCTTTCAACAAATACTAATTAATCATAGCTATACAATTATGTAAAATGAGAAAATCTTCTTTACCTGTCGACCTCCAACCATCCCTCCAATCATGTACATAAGCCAAGCAAATTTCGCTAATAAAGTGTTAAAGGAGTATTATCAGGATGAATTAAATTATTACTTTTTTGAAATAAAATAATTGCAAATAGGTTACTTTCAATTGTATCAAAGAATTGGGTATAGGAATCGTCAACAATTCCAGCGTTCATTTGTGTATATAATTCCTACGTAAACAATTGAACCGGATACCGTTAATGACAAAAAATTATGCAATTTACAAAGGTATTGACAAACCCATACTTTATATTGATTGAAAATTGGTTGAAACACATTATTAATGCTTTTCTGAGATTCATCATATTTATAACGCGCAATATTTGCAAACATTTCGAGATCGTCCATGAGGGCATCTTCATTCTCCAGAGGATCTTCAAAAAAGAAGAAAAATATTAATTTATAAAATTACTAAATTATATACATACATAAATGACGCACCATCGATAGAACCATTTAATATTTGTTCCACTGATTGAATTTTAGAACTTATATATGCTTCAGTTAGCTAACAATTAAAATACATTATTTAACGTTTAATAACTTGAATAAGATAAATTATCATATACTAAAATTAATTACTTTGCTTGAAATTATATCTAATTTATTGGTGGAACCCAGACGCGAATTTCCAGCAGACGAATACATTTTGGACCAAAATGTAAGCAAATACTGAATACTATTTGGTACAAACTAATGTAAATTCAAAATAAAATGTTTTCTATCCTTTATTAATTTCTAAAGGTAGAAAGAATAAAATTAATTATAATAAATTTAATTACCTGCCAACTATTAAATCCTTTTATAGTGAAATCGGCAACCAAATCAATCCAATCACTATATCCAGATTTCTCAGTTATCTCACTCCATTGATATGTCGATCTAAATCTTGAAAGAAGACGGCAAAACTCGTGATAGTTGTCCAAATCGGACAAGCCTATTGAACCTATTATTATTTCATTAATTCCTTGCATCAATGCATGAAGAAATTTAGATCGTTCTTCTTCATTAAATAGTGACCGACGAATCGAAGAAATTTGAACAAGCACTTCCATAACCTTGAATGCAAATGTACAGCGATATTTTAAATAAAATTATGAATTATGTTTAATAGAATATTATTATCAAACATACTTGACTCGAATGTGGTGGTTGAAAACGTTTATAAGCTTCGAACATTGTCTGAAGGAAAGTTTGGTCTTCGATTGTTGAACGCCAAGACGACGTTACCTGTAAAATAATTCATGCTAAAAACATAAACAAAATATTTCATTCATATTAAAATTCATAGTTTAACTTACTTGAATACTTCCAACGTCTTCACCAGACTCGTCCGGAGTTGTACCAATGAAATCAAATGCCAAACAATTGCGAAGCAATATCAAACAATATTCTTTTACTCTACGTTCTTGATTATCTTCAAATAAAAACAAATATTTTTCATATATATACTTGGACAATAGGCTTATTTAATATTATGAAAAGAGGATTATAAAATACCATTCGTGAACGCCATTTCTCCGTTCAATATTTGACGTAAAACTACCAAACCCAATCGGAAAATGTCTAATAATTCAGAATCCCTAAACCCAATAGCTTTTTTATAAAAAATAATAATAATAAAATATAATAATAAAATAAATAGTAACAAAATATGACTTAAAAAACAAATAAAAAACCTGTTTTTCTTTGTCTTGCCATATTTCGCGGAGATTGCTGATTCATCTCAGCAACGACAGTAGATAATACTTGCAAACCTACAATCCTATGGTCTACAGTAGACTATATATATAATCACATAAATAATTATGTGTAATTTATTCCTGACAATTCTCATACTTAAGAGTAGCTATTAAGATTAGCAGGAATATTATAAATTAACAATAGACAAAATTACCTGTATAAATTTTGATAGTTCATTAGTTATATTTTTGAATTCATCGTCTTCGAACCATCCAACTTTTGTTATAGTTGCAATCAGTTGTGCAAGCGAAGACAAGACAAATGGCTGATAATCAGGATGTACAGCCAAATAATTGAATAAAAAACTTCCTTTTAATTGTTTAAAATTTATTATTATTATCGCAATTCATGTTAAAAAAAAAAGAAAGAAAATAATAACAGAAATGAGATGAACAAATAATTTTGTGAAAAACACGCTTTTTATTTGCTTATAACAAACTATACGAAAAAAAGCATTAAATCCCAAAGGGATAAAAAAAGAATTTTTTATTGAGCAAACCCATACTCAGTTCTAATTTTTGTTTCGATGTGAACATAGAATAATGATCCAAGACCAGACTCTTTAACCTCGCCGACGCAAATAATTGAGCATACGGCGAGGTTGAATTTTCCAAAAGCCATTGACAATACATGGAAGATTCAGTTGGGGATTGAATTTTTACACCCAGAGGGTTGTTTGGCAAACCATTTGACCCGTTGGTACGTGGAGATAAAGTCTCGGAGAAGGTTGGAAAGGCGTTGTCTAGTAATTTTTCGGCCTTTGCGCGTTGTTCTTGAGACTTTGGGGAATATAATTCTGTCCACAGACCATATAAAGAAATGGAACCAAATTTTGAGCAACACGCGTATTGCTAGTGAGCAAAAAAGGGGAGGTTTCTTTAACCTTGACAAAGGGATTCCAGATATAAGATATTTTGATTTTGATTTCGCGTTTCATTCATCGTTCTAAAAAAGATTTTATGTTCAGAATGTTAACAGCAAGGCACTCAGTTTCTTTACAAGAAGTTTTATAAATAATTTTCGTTTAAAAAAAATTTTTAAACCCTTAAATAACTACTTGTGAAAAATCAGATGACATCTTATCACAGATGTTACATCAACGTCAACGTCTAGTTTATAAGGAAATTACTGACGCAACTACTACCTATTCAACGCAGACTATAAAATAATAACTACTGTATTTAGGCGTAGGATTATTAAATTTATTTTTCGACTTCAATGGCCGACGACGAAAATTCCAACGATACAGAGGTTCTTGATGAGGAACCACGTAGCATATTGCTGGGACTCATCACACAATTACGCAAAGGAATGGATTTACATAGAGTTACCCTACCAACATTCGTCCTAGAACCGCGAAGTATGCTGGAAAGGATCACAGATTTTATGAGCCATCCTGAATTAATTTTAAAGTATGTATTTTGCGAATAATTTTAACTAGTAGATCCGATACAAACTCTTTAGTTTCTTCTTAATCGAATAGGTCATATTCAATGAAACTATAGACACGGATCACTCTGTGACACTCAAGATCTAATAACTGTGCGTATCTAATTTTTCTTTTTTTGATTAATAAAATTTTTCTTTAGTGTCCCAAAGGAAGAAGATCCTGTAAAACGATTTGTGAATGTAGTAAGATACTACCTATCAGGATGGCATATAAAGCCAAAGGTATTGGCTTGAGGTCGAGAGAGACATGGGATTTTTTAAAATAAATTTTTAATAATGAAAATTTTCATTTCAGGGAGTGAAAAAACCTTATAATCCTGTATTAGGCGAACGTTTTCGCGCACGATGGCAATTTGCTGATAATACTGAAGCTTTATTTGTATCCGAACAAGTTTCTCATCATCCCCCGATTTCAGCTTATTATTATGTAAGCCCTGAAAATAATATAATTATTGCTGGGGACATACGACCAAAATCTAAATTCCTAGGGAACAGTGCGGCAACTTTAATGCAAGGCGAATCTAAAATTATATTTACTAATCGTCCCGGAGAAGTTTATCGGATTGCCATGCCAAATGTGTATGCACGAGGTATTCTTTTTGGAAGGATGGTATTAGAATTAGGTGATAATTCTACAGTTAGATGTGAAAAGAATGATTTGATTTGTGAATTAGAATTTCGAACCAAGGTAATTTCTTTTTTTGATTGAAATGGATTCCAGTTATTGTAATAATATTTGATATTATTCAATTTTATAAGGGTTTCTTTACCGGTGCGTATAATTCAATCTACGGAAAAATAAAGCGTGAATCTACAGGAGAATCCCTTTATGAAATTACCGGAAAATGGTCGGACATCATGTACCTTAAGGATCTTCGGGTATATAATGTATTTTTATTTATGATATTTAAAATGCATATGTTAACATAATTTATTTAAAAATTGACAGACTGCACATAAGGAAGTTTTATTTAATGTTCACGAATCTAAAATATATCCAAAGATCGTGGCTCCAGAAGAAGAACAAGAAGAAAATGAATCCCGGAGGTAAAAGCTTTCTACGTCTTAAATATAATGTAAATATTTATATACTACAAGGTTAAAATATGTGAAATTCACTTATAGATTATGGTCAAAAGTAACCAGCGCCTTAATAGGGAGAAACTTGGATCTTGCCACGGAAGAAAAAACATTGATTGAGGATACGCAACGTAATGAAGCCAAACTTCGAGAAGCTGAAGGAATTGATTGGAGACCCCGATATTTTTTTCGTGAAAATGATGAATATAACTTCAAACTAACACAGTGAGAAATCTATTCGTATTTTATTATTCTTATTATTATAATTTCTTTTAACATTTCATCTCAATTGGTTAGTATTTCAAAAGATCCACAGATTGCAAAAAATCAAATCGAATCCTTTATTTTCTCTTCAGATTCACCACCTGGATTCCATTCACCAAATGGTCCTCATCATCATAATCATGACGATTAGTTATATATTGACATTTAGATATACTTTTGAATAATAGACTATCGTGGTCCTCTATTTGAAGAGGATCAGCAAATCAGGATGTTTTCAGATGTTGGTAGAATGTCAAGCATTAATTTAGATATTTTGTGTCGTCTTTTTATTATATTATTTTTCACGAATAAGATAAATTAAATTATGAAAGGCATTCACAGATAGTTTATGGTACTCGTCAGGTAAGTTTGATAATTAATTTCTCATTAATATGTGTAATATCCATCATTTACTTAATTCTTCAAGTCTAAATGTACACGAAAAGCAAATGTAATTTTATTTTTACTAAATAATAATTGGTGCACATTTAAATCATATGATTTCATAAGGGGATCCCTGCGCAAACCATAATGATGTAAAGCTAACAATTCGTCAAATTGGATTTCTGTTTGATTTTATGATTTTTTGAATCTATACATTACAGTACAAACCGTACCCGATAATGTTACATTCCAATATGTGGAACTATTTTACCAGGATTCCGGATAATTATAATAGAGATCATATCCATGGTACAATTATAATTAAAGAGAATTATACATAAACTTGACCATTTACTATTCTCTTTTATCCTATAATTTTATATAATATTAAAAATATCCTTTTTTGGCATATGACTTTATATATATTTGATAATAATTGTTAAATGTTTATTTCTTTTAATAAATCCCATGCATGTTTGCAATTCTATCTAATCTGATTTACATATTAATCTCTTCATCTTTAAAAATAAACTTTACATATAACCTCAAAATTTTATTAAAATTTTATACTTTTTTTATTTTTGTAATTGCAGATATTATTTTCAAATATATCAGTCACTGGGCATATCACAACTTAATTTGACTTATTATAGTTGATATAATAAAATTTTTGGCATAGCATCCTTTTCCAATATGAAGTACGTCTGCAAAATTTAAAATCAAACAAAACTTATTTAAGGAGTTGACGATTTTCGAATTCATAATTCTGGCCGAAATTTTCTTAATTCTGGCAAAAAATCGTAATTCCGGCCTAAATTTTGTTAAAATTGAAAAATGCAGATCAAATGTAACATTGCATTTATGCAACTTAATACTAAAACTGTTATAATATAAAATATTCAATAGTCCCATAAATACATTTTAACAAGTTATAAAAGTCAAAATTCCAATTAGTAAAAGAATCTTGTCATGAAAAATCATCTATTTTAACCAATATAATACTCTTAAAATTGTAATATCTCATCACTCAATAAATGAAAGATACAGTATCTTGTTGGAATCATCTCATTGAGACAGTTCAAATGGTAGTAAAACCACATTTCTAGCATCAATAAATGAGATAGATGATAAACTATTATATATAATATGATATCTTACTATTCAGTGATTATAAAAAGATAAAAAAAATGATTCATTGGATTTGTCTAATTGAGACAGTTCAGATGGTAGTAAATTTGCATTTTTAGCATTGATAGTTATTGAGAAATTACATTTTACATAAATATGCTTTTTCATATTGAAGTTAACTCAACATCTATTAATATTAAAAATGCAAATTTACTACCATCTGAACTGTCTCAATTAGATAAATTCAATGAATAATTTTTTATTCTTTTATAATCACTGGATAGCGAAATCTCAAATTATATATAACTTATCATCTATTTCATCATTTATTAATGCTAGAAATGTGATTTTACTACCATTTGAACTATCTTACAAAAAAGAAAGAAAATGTTTAATCAGAATATTTTCTTAAAAAAAAAATACAAAAAAATGAGTTTTATAATAAAAATATGAAACTTACTGTTTTCTGAATTTTTAAATTTCCAGTAACTGAACCTACAAAAAAAAAAAGAATCATTTAGTTAGAACGTTTCTTAAAAAAAATAAAAAAATTGAAATTTCATATGAAACATACTGTTTAAAGATCCTTTTTCAATATTAAATGTCCTGAAATCTAAAAAAAAAAGAATAAAGAAAACGTTAGTAAGAGTTTTTCAATAAAAAAATATTATTAAGTTTTGTAACAAAATAAAATATTACAAAACTTATTCAAATGCTTGTTTATTTTAATCTCTCTGATTTTACAAAAAGAATAAAGAAAACATTTAGCAAATATTTTTTAATAAATAAAATTAATTTTAAAGTTTTGAAGAGAAGAGAAACTCTTTAAAATTTACATTTCATTTTCTAAAATTAAATATGTCAAAAGTTCTACAAAAAAAAAAAATTATAGAAAATATTAGTTTCTTAAAAAAAAATAAAAAAATATATATTTTTTTGTTTTGATATTAAAACTTATCATCTTGAACCTGAAAATAAAACAAAAATTCCACAAAAAAAAATATAGGAAACATTAATTTTCTAAAAGAAATTAAAAAAAATTATATTTTTTTAAAAGATTCAACATTACTATCTTAAATATCCTAAATTCAAAAACAAGCATAAAATTTTACAATAAAGAAAGTATAAAAACATTAGAACCGATTTTTAAAAAATTTTTTTAAAAAAGTTTTTATTAAAATTTTGATGTATCAAAATTTCAGTTACCATTTTCAATATTCCTCCCAAATCTGAAAATGAATCAAAAATCCTACAAAAAAAGATAGAAAATGTTAAAACGTTTCTAAAAAAATTTTAAAATTTTTTTAAAGTTTTGATATATCAAAACTTTCTGTTTTTAATATTTTAAAACACATCAAAAATCCTACAAAAATAATTTTAAAGTTTCAAAGCAAACCACTTTAAAATTTACCATTTCATTTTTCAAATCAAATGTGCCAAATTCTACAAAAAGAAATTATAGGAAACATTAATTTTCTAAACTAAAAATTAAAAAAAAAAATAAATTTTTAAGAGTTTTGAAGCTAAACTTACCATTTTACTCTGAAGTACAATAATGAAGGTTTAACAAAAAAAATAAAGAAAAACATTTAAAAATAGAAACGTTTCCTCATAAAAATCATAAAAAAAAATAAAAAAAAGTTTTGAAATATATACTTTAAAACTTACCATTTGAGAAATAGAAGAATAAAAAGGAAAGGAAAGAGCGAAAAAGAAATGGAAAACTGAAAGAGAAAGGAGAAAATGAAAGGAAAAGGGAAAGAGAGAAAGAGCCAGAAAAATGAAAGGAAAAGGAAAAATGAAAAGGAAAAGAGAAGAAAGGGTAAAAAAAAATTAAGTTTTACTAAAAAAAGCTTAATTATTTTTACTATATCGCAGCTAAAGCTGTGGTAATTATTAATTCAATATCATGTGATACACGAAATATATACACATATATAAAAAAAGATCTTTCCCAAAATTTAAAATTTTTTTTAAAATTTTTTAATAGATGTATAAATGTACTTATACAGTATATACATATATATACTTTACAGAAACTTGATATTTTTATCGATATAGAATCGATATCATTAAGTTTATCTTAACAACATTATTTCGATATTATTTCAATATCGATCCAATATCAATATGATATCGATATGACATCAAATAAAGTATTATCATTTTGATATCATATCAATATTGAATTGATATCAAAATGATATCGAAGTGATAATTAAAATGATATCGAAATAATGCCGTTAAGATGAACTTAATGATATCGATTCTATATCATTTCAATTATCATTTCGATATCATTTTAATATCAATTTAATATCGATTCAATATCGATATGATATTAAAATGATAATACTTTATTTTGATATCATTTTGATATCATTTGAAAACTTGAAGTTTCTGTAAAGTATATCTATTAATTAGTGCTTTACAAAAAGTCTCTTCTCTATAAATAAGTAGAGATCAATTAGTACCTATAGGGAAAGAGCTATTGCTGCTCTCTTTGCTTATTTATAGTGACAAAAAAAGGGAATCTTCAGTAGTAAAGTTTAGTATAGTAATTATAAAAATATATATGGTGTTGAATAATAGTATATAATATGTTGAACTACACATTAGAGTTGAACAACATATATATTAATATTATGTATAGGTATACTCCAGTAGAATTCCAAAAACTTATAATTGAACTCCTAGGTGAGCTCAAGAGTAAAAAGCATATAGAAAATTTAAGAATGTCCCAGTATAGTATATAGAGTAAATTTAATAGTAAAGTTTTAATGATCTTTTAAAAAAGGAAATGTCACATAAAATTTTACATAAACATATAAAAAATTTTCTTTTATATCCAATTAGCCAATAAGATTATGGGTAAAATAGATAGTAAAAATCTTCAAAATTGCATGAGAGTTCAATTATAAGTTACCAGAATTCTACTCCAGTATATGGGTATTAATTAATATTGTAAATCATGTTGAACAACTATCTAGTATTGATTAACATGTATACTGGTGTAAATCAATACTTTTAAAACTTTCTGATGTAGTTCTGATTAATTCTAAAAGATAAAAACATTTTTTGCAAATAACTTTTAATGTAGCAGTTCGATTTTAATGACCATTTTTTTATTTTAATCAAAATAATAAGAGCTATCAATTAAAAAAGATTATTCAAATAAATTAGATCACTAGATTATGAGATAATATTTTTTGAGTTCAAATTAAGCCTAATCTGCAGAGAAAAGTTTGAACACTAATTGAATAAGATAAATAGGAAAAATATTCATTAAAATTACTATTATAAGGGGCATGCTAGAAATTTGCTGATATCTCTCAATTAGCAGCCTTAACCTCCTACCTTCACCTGATTGAAATCTGATTGGCTAAAAAAATTTTTATTATTTTATCTTTTTCTTTTTTTTTCCTTTCGCAGTGCATTTACAAATTAATTAATACAGACATAAGTAATCTAATACATTAAGTAAAAATTAAAATTAAGCTATACTAATTTTCTGAATTTATAAACCATCTGTCATCAATTAATTGACCCCATCTGTACACTGTCGATTAGCTTTTTTTTCTGCGCAAGTAAATCATGTGGTAAGACAGATTTTCTTAGAAAAACGCTCCTTGCGGTCTACAGAAGATGGCTAAAGGACTTGCAAAATTTTTATTATTAAATATTAAATATTATATATAATAATTATTATTATGCAATTATCTTGGCTTCTGGAGATTTAATTTGAACAAATTTTTTTTTGTTTTATAGAATTAGATTTGTAAAGCTAAATGAGAGCTATAAATTAAAAAAAAGTTTATTAAAATTAGATCACTGGAAGTCAAGATAATTGCATTATAATAATTATAATATAGTAATAATTAGTATTA
>JADRCO010001591.1:0-18252 GCA_021464525.1 Rhizophagus sp. LPA8_4_AMF | reverse complement strand
CAATCTTGAAAAGCGTGTTAAAGCAGCATTATACCAAGCAATGAATCATTATTGGAAAGTTTCACAGGAGCAAGGGATGTTGGCTGCCTTATTGGATCTATAATTTAAAGAACTTGGATTTGCGTCTAGTTCATTGTGCCTTAGAATACAAGAGCAATTAAGAAATACTTACCAAGATATGAGGATATTAACTGGTGAAAATCAAGAAGTTGAATTACAGCCAGTTGTGTCAAATTCATTATTAGCAAGGATATTTCAAGATAATGTTACTCATGTTGTCAAAGTAGCTAATTATTTAGCTTTGCCTAAGATTCAATCATGACAATTGTCCTTTAACACGGTGGAAAACTAATAAAACAAGATTTCCAATACTATCAAAATTAGCAAGAAAGTATTATTTGGCCATCCCTGCCACCTCCACTCCAAGCATAAGGCTTTTTAGTGAAGCTGGTAATGTTATGACCATAAAAAGAATACAGTTGGCACCAAATATGTTGGAAAATTTAGTATTTTGTCAGAAAAATTGGCGTTTGATTGGAGGCGTAAGTGAACAATTAACTAACCAAATGTAGCAAATTATTACCAAACGGAAAGTGGCTTATTTTTACATTGTATTGTGATAAGATAATATAATAATAAATAACAATAAAATAATAAACCATGTTGTGACTAAAAAATCAATAATTTTTTTATCTGCCGTTATCCGTTTATTATGACTTATTATCTGGATAAATCTGCAATCTATGAATTGAATTTATCTGCACAGATTTATCCAGATTTACCCAGATTTTTCATGGATAAAAATCCGTATCTGTGATGATCATCGGTTCACAGATAAATGGATATCTGAATCAGACCACTAGTCGGGCTTGACGTTTTTTTTATTTTTTAACTAAAAAACATTGGGACCTGACATTTTTTGATGTTTTTAACAAAAGAAAATATTTATTTTATTTTTTTTAATGAAAAAACGTCCAGTTCAACATTTTTAATTAAAAAAAAGACATTTTTTATTATTTTTTTAATGACAAAACGTCAGATTCAGGTCAAAATAAATTGTTTTGGCATTTTTTACATATAAATTGGGATTAAAAAAATGCCTGAAATGTAACTTTAAAAATGTCTTATCATAAATAAAACTCCTAATACAAACAAAAATCAATCATAAAATGTTTTTATTGCAATAAACAAGTAAATGAATAACAAACCAGTGAACTTCTAACTTATAATTAATAATCCAAAATATATGTATAATTAATCAAAATATATAGTTATAAGTTATTTATTTTATTAATTAAAAATAAAAATCAAAATAGAGGATAAAAAAGATTAGTCCATTTGAATCATATTATTGCTGACTAATTAAATCTAATATTCGGATTCAATTAGATAATACTATATTTTGTTAAAGCAAACCCATTTGAAGGTATAACAAGTTTATTTATCATTATATACAAATCTGGCATTACATAATTTCTTAATTTCTGCTAAAATTATAATGACTAGTTATTGTCATACTATAATTTACACAAAAAACGTTGAGTGGAAATCCAAGTTAGGAGTACCACGCACTGGGATACTAGCTGGTCAATTCTTCATTATTTTTAAGTCTCTTACTTTCTTTACTACCTAATTGCTAATATTGCGAACAAATATTCATGAAAAATTTGTAAAAATTGTCTGAATTTGATCTTTCTTACTGTATGAAAATCTCATCCAAAAGCGTCTTCCAGTTCGCCCAAAATGTTCCAACTCTGCTACGTGCAATGTAGAGGTTTCAGCATTCATATGAACGAGGATAGAATACACAATGGAAGCATGAGGTTCATGCTAAAGAAGATCATTAAAAGATGGTTTATCTGATGCGATCCATTGCGTGAAGATGTCCCCATGTCATTAGTCACCCGTATATGCAAGATTCCTATGAGCCAATATAATTTGTTCATTTGAAAGTCATTCATACCATCTAAATCTTCGCTTAATCTTCACCCGAAAATTCATATCCGTCTATTGATCACGTGCATTGTATTTTATTGGACAAATATCCTGTGCCGATTACTGGATTTCAAATACTAATTTTGGCCCGAATTATAAATTTTGATTGATTAATTTAACCGATCAATGCAGCTCTACTCGATCAAATTCCCTACGCAGAGGCTTTAGGAATATATGTCTATCAACCTAATCTTTTATTGGTCTTTCGTAGTTTCTTTTGTCAAAAAAAGTAAGCATCATTCCAATTTATTGTAAATCATTGATTGACCACTGAGCCATAAAATTTCTGGCTTCTTCCATATTATTATAAATCCCATTTTTATTACATTAATGTTATCAGACATAGTAATTTGCGGTCGCAATAATTCATCTGATATTAGCTTGCCTTGATGTCCCTGATGTGTCAAGATCAGTGTCGTGTTAAAAGTCTTCATTGATTCATTAATGAAGCTGACAAAGGAGAAAGCATCACTCCATACATCAGTGCTCGGTTTGATTTAATGAAAAATACTTTTTATTTTTATTTCATAGAGAAATATATTATCAGTATAAACCACAGGAAACTATATACAGTAATTTCAGAAAGTAGTACAAAATTGAAAACTGTAAAAATAGCTGCCTGTTTGCTCTGTATAAACACATGCTGAAACATAAGAAAGTGAATCGATAGAGCTAGTATTATCAATATTAATGTAAGAATGATAATTTGTTAATTTATAATATATAGCCAAAATTTGAATGAGATAAATTTTTGATCCTAAAAGTGCAAATGCATAATTCTCTGGTATTTAATGACAAAATACTATTTTTCTGGCCTATAATATTTTTTTTTTTAAATTGAAATCATATGATAAATATTGACAAATCAAAATCAATGACAAATGATTAGGCAAATGCTTAAAATATACCGTGATGCTATAATATGACTTACCTTGTTATTGCATCGAAAAAAATTACTCGTGCGAAATAAAATGAAAAAATACTCGTGATATGTAACACATCCAATAAAGAAAAAGTCTTTTAGTCTGATGATAAATTAGTGTTTTGTATTACTTATATCACTTTCTGGGATGGTTACAAATTATATCAAGAAACTTGACAATGATTTCTTAAAAAAATCAAGATAAATACTGGCAGTTGCACAAAGATAAGTTAGTATATTTGCATTGAAATTGATTATTTTTTTTCTTTGGTTAGTTTAAATTTTTATTGTTTTTAAAATGATT
This sequence comes from Rhizophagus sp. LPA8_4_AMF, assembly GCA_021464525.1. Classification (NCBI taxonomy): domain Eukaryota; kingdom Fungi; phylum Glomeromycota; class Glomeromycetes; order Glomerales; family Glomeraceae; genus Rhizophagus; species Rhizophagus sp. LPA8_4_AMF. The sequence goes on along the minus strand of JADRCO010001591.1, from coordinate 15,031 downwards.
AAATACATACTGAAAAATGACAAAATAAAGCAAAATCATTAATAAACGAATGAGATTTTGATGGATATATATAATGAAATCTGTTAAGCTTATATAGTCATTGAAAAGAAATATTGAATGATTGGGCCGTCACTGTGCCACTATGTGGCACATGACAACAATTCTATCATATTATTGGATACCGTATCATAGTTTTATGTAATTTTGTTATAAAATGAAAGTACAATAAAAAATTATTTATTAATTATTTCAAAATAAATTTAAGATTTATTGTGAAATTTTATTATTTGATACTAAGCATTAATAATTATTTATTAATTATTTCAAATAAGAAATCTAAGGTTTATATTATACTAAGCATTAATGTCAATAATATATGTTTAATATTGTTCGACCGATATCTCTATTCTCCCATCCAATAACTATTTAATAAAACGTAACATACCGAATATGAATAAAATAGTTCGCATCATAAGATGCCGGATATACAGTAATCTGTTATTATAAAAGATGTAAATTTAATTTTAATTATAGATTATTTAAGAAAATTGTACAATCATGGCTAGGTAATGAACGACGGAGGTCAAAAATTTTCGTTAGTTTATTTATATTACAATTACTTTTACATTCATTTATAAATTAGGATAACAAGGTCTGATATGATGATACAAAATATCTGAAAATGTCGATAATACCCGAATAGTATACTTTGATTCAAATACATTGTCATACGTTGAAAGAAACATTCTTCATCTCATAAAGAAAGTTATTTTTAGAACGATAAACTTCAATCTACCGCAAGTATCACCCAAAAATCTTGAAACAAATTGAAAAGCCACGGATATATACTCCGCCATGATAATAATTCGGCTATTCGGTTATTAGAGCTAATACGGCAAAAAACAGTTAGACCAATAAAATATCAGTATATGATAAACTGTATAATAGTCTTTGTTTGACTGAATAATGAGAATATTTTATGATTATTAATGATGGAAGAACGAAAAAAAAAGAAACTATGATAATGATTTTTATAGTAAACACATGATTGAATATTTTATTTTTATTTTATGTTTCTTACAAAATGTGTCTTACATAAATTAAATATGTACGCGCAATAACTATCTTAAATAAAATCATCATTAATAAATTTAATAATTTATTAATAAATTTTTTTTTACGATAATTTCTCAGTTTAATTTAATAATTACAAAGAAAATCATCTCTTTTTTAAAAAAAAAATGAATATGAAAATTTACGTGAAATTTGATTAAACATAAATTTCCGTAATAATTCCAGCTTCCAAATGTCCTTGATCAGCAGCTTTTTTAAACCATTTTATAGCTTCTTCGGCATTTTTCCGTTTAACTCCTTCGCCTTTAGCATACATTCGTCCAAGAATAAATTGAGCATCTGGATGACCATTTTCAGCAGCTTTCCTAATCCATTTCGATGCTTTTTTATTACTTTGATGAATTCCTTCACCATTAAAATACATTCTACTAACAATGAATTGTGCATTAACTTCATTTTGTTCAGCGGCTTTCTCAAACCATTTGAAAGCTTCATTAACATTTTTATTAACACCTTTTCCTTCGTATAGTAAATGACCAACTATTAATTGAGCATTAACGTCACCTTGTTCAGCAGCCATATGAAACCAATGGAAAGCCCTTGCATCCTTTTTCTTTATGTTAACGCCAACTCCATCAAAGTATAATTGTCCGATAAGTATTTGAGCATTAACATTTCCGTTTTCTGCTGATTTCGTTAACCATTTCAAAGCTTCATTAACATTCTTTTTAACGCCCTCCCCATCAAGGTACATTAAACCAAGAATAAGTTGAGCTTCATCACCACCATCTGAAGCTTCTTGCTTAATTATGTTAATATCAAAAAAAGTATTTTCTAATTCTTTTTCTAATGCGTCAGATGATTTGAGAATTACCAAATAAAAACCATTGCATTGTATATAACTCTCAATTAAATGATCGATTGTAATATCCGACATCCATTTTGGAAAAGTCTTATAAAGTATTGCACGTTCTCCGTTTGAATTCGTATGATTTCCTCTTCCTGTTATGAATCTTACACGAGTTATATTTGAAGAATGATATTTTTGAATAGTATTTATTACAATACTTTTTGCGGATTGGTAATTATGGTCGTGAAGATCAATCGTAGGAACGTAATTTTGGTCAGATTCCTCACATTCTTTAAATTGTGTAGTGGGTTCGGTCAAGACGGGCGACATTGTTAATAATAATAAAAAATAAACAAATAATTTTATGAGTTATGGATTTTTTTTAAATGTTTTTTTTTAATTTTTTTTTTTTTTTTAAAAAAAATTTTTTTTTTTTTTTTTTTTTTTTTTCGCAGAAAAAAAAAATTATATCTATATATAATGTGAGGAAAGTAAAGAGCAAGGGTGAAGAAAAAATTATTCCAGATAATTTTCTTAAAAAATTAGTTCTATGACACATTGTTGCTATTTATATAAGATTTGAACTAAATGAAAACGTTGGATCCGAAAGAAGAAGAAAGAAAAACTTTGTTAAGTTTATCGTAATTAATCATATTATATTATTCATGTAATATAATTTATATCATGGGATCATGGAATATAGAGTAAAAAGGTTATTTTTTATTTAAATAAAGAAAATTTATAATCGACGTTTTAAAATTTTTTTTTTTAATATTGTTCCTTATATCCCTGTCTTTGTTATGGTAATTTGAATAACCTAGAATGATAAACATATACTTGTATTGGAAATTTATTATGTCTCGATTTAGTTAGATCAGCTTATGCTTGCTAATTTGAGTCGCTAAAGAGCGATCAACAGTTTTACAAAGTTTGATTAACTGCATCAAATGAAACGCAAAAAAAAAATATAACAATAACATAGTAAATTATGTATAAATATGTTTAATAACTGATAAGAATACGCCCAATTTCAAACAAATTTATTGTCTTTTGTTCCACTAAAAAAATTAATGCATCCATATTATCACGGAATCTTAAATCATGAAGTCCGCTTTTTATATATTATTTTTTTTTTTTAAGGAAGCACATGTGGAATGTGAAGTATAGATTTGTAAAAGAAAAATCCATGATCCTACATTAGGAGTTAGGAGTCAAAAGTATTGCTATTATTATTATTACAAGTTATAAATAAATGGAGATTAATTTGGCAGTAACACAATCATTCAAGCATTACCGATAAATGTCGATAAAACGTTATGCATGCAATTCGCACAATAATACAATATGATTAATATTTTTGTGCATTTATTTATAGATTTTTTATTTGTTCACTATTTGATTATCTAAATATTCTATATTTTATTCTATTAACTTCTTATTAGTTCTTATATGATAATTACAAAATCTGTATATAAAAATTTTATCTTGCTAAACCAATTTTCTTTTCCATATCAAAATTTTATTCTTATTAAACTTCACTTCTACTGAAATTATCACTGGAATCACAACTGGAATCATTATTAGAATCATTAGTGGAATTACTACTGGAATTACTACTGGAATCACTAGCGGAATTATTACTGGAATTACTACCGGAATTATCATTCCTGATTCTATCGATACGAAATTGTGTTTTAACATCGTTGTTTTTAGCAGCTTTTTCAAACCATTTAACAGCTTCATTAATATTTTTAGTAACGCTTTTTCCTTCGTATAACATATGTCCAACTAATAACTGAGCGTTAGCGTCACCTTGTTCAGCAGCCATATGAAACCAATCAAAAGCTGTTACATCATCTTTCTCTATATTAATTCCAATTCCAATTCCGTCTATATATAATTGTCCAACAATTAATTGTGCATCAAGGTTTCCGTTTTCAGCAGATTTTACTAACCATTTCAAAGCCTCTTGAACGTCTTTTTTAACCCCCTCACCATCAAGGTACATTAATCCAAGAATACATTGAGCTTCAACATCGTCCATTAGAGCTTTTTGTTTAATGAGGTCTACATTCAAAAATGAATCTATTCTTTCCATTTCTAAGTGATCTGCCGATTTAAGACCTACGTAATAATATCCTTCATATTGTACGTAAAATTTAATTAAATGGTTGATCGTAACATTCGAAATCCATTTTATAAAATTTTTATAAATTGATGTTTTCCCAGTTATAAATTTTATAACGAATATTTCTTTCGAATGAAATTCTTGAATCGTTTTTATTGTGATAATTTTTGCGTTTTGTAATCTACGAAGTTGCAGATCCACCGTTGGAACATCATTATGACAAGATTTAAGGAATACTAAATAATTCCCATTGCCTTGTTCATAACTTTCGATCAAATGACTGATCGCGACGTCTGTCATCCAACTGGGAAAATTTTTGAAAAGGATCGCTCTTTCTCCACTTGAATTTACATGATTTCCTCTTCCTGTTATAAATCTTATACGAGATATCTCCGTAGATTGGTATTCTCGAATTGTTTCGATTACGAGGTTCTTTGCGGATTCCAAATTACGATAATGCAGATCTACTGTGTGAATGTATTTTTTGTATTTTGAATAAGTTTCTCTACGTTTTTTATAATATAAAGTTTTTCCTGGTGAAAGAGGTATCATGGTTAATAAATATGTGAAATTTTTTTTTGCTAGAAAAAAAAAAATCGTTTCTTATTAATTTTTTTTTTTTGATTTTTACTTTTTTTTATTTTTTAATCAATTTTATATTTTGAAAGAATGAAGAAAAAAAATTATCCTGATAATTTTTTTCTTGAGATTCTACGAGAAAAAATCTGTCGTTTTTATAAACAACTTTCGAATAAAGTTGTGTCGTAGATACTACCTTAATATTAATCTTAATTCATATTAACTTTTTATTGGATACCAAATATTGAAAAGGACTACCTTTATTCGCTGGTCCTTGTTAATGAGTGGTCGGTTATTTTTATTTTCATCTTTATTTGTTTACTTGAAACATTAAAAAAAATTTTTTATACTTGATAATAAATGGAGGGAATAAATTAATTTTCGTAATATAAAATATAGTTTTTTATTAGAAAATCATTCGATAGCAGGAAAAAAATGTGAGATGAAAATCAAATTATATGAAATAATTACAAAGTTTATATAATCAAAAATTTTAATTTAGCTTGATTAATATAATTCATTTAAATTATTAGGTGATAAACAAAACTTGCAGATCAAATTTTTACTGACATTGTGATGCGTGTTTATTATTGAAAGAAAGAAATAAAACGTTAGAAAATAATAAAATGTAGCTCCTTAAAAAATAAATGCTTTGATTTTATTCATAAAATTAATTCATTCGTTAATATACTGTATATCTTTATTTTTTTGATTTATGACTAAGAATTTTTAAAATCTGATGAATAATGAATTTATTTTTAAATTGTAATATTGTAATTTTGTTGGTATTTTTACTTCTAACGTTAAATGTTGAAACGAACTTGTAATGATTCGTAACCATGTTGAAAGAAACCGTTTTACATATATTTTTTTATTAATTTTAAGTTGCAGTATCACAAGAATGCGGCATAATGATTAACAATTTGATGTGAATTTGATGCGGCATTTCTGTAGTAATATACGCCGTGGTCCCATAATCAGCGAAGTATATAAGTCCGGTATCCTTAATGTAAGATCTTCAATTATTTACGACGCTGAACCTAACGCTTTCTATAAAATTTAAAAGCAATATAGTTTCTAAAATCTTTCTTTTTACTATGTCAAATTCAAGATCAGCGACCTCTAAATTTTGACTATTTTTTTCTTTTATTCTTTTTCTTTTCTTTTTTTCTTGTATGATTTGCGATATTTGTGATAATAGGTACGTATTTGCCTGCGCTTTTGAATAGTAATCGAGTTCTATTATGCAATTTTATCGATTTATAACAAAATTTTCGTATTAGAAAAATATATTTTTTGTCGCGAGTATTATACGTAGAACACGTCCCGTTTTTTATTTAACCGTCCCATAAATTTCTTTATAAGACATTGAATTGATATTGAGCATTCTTTTGGTCATGAGAAGCAATCTTTTTTTTTTGAATTATAATGCGTACTGAAATAAAAAGAGATACAATCAGTATATGTTTTGGCTGATTATTTGGACTGTGAACGGTTTTGTATACTCTTTAATTGTATAACAGTTTTGGAAATACATAATGTAATTGTTGACTTATTGTTTTTTTCTGACCGATTGATGCAATCGAATATTTGTTTGATGATCACTTTTAAGCCTACTGCTAATATCATGTGTTCCTTTGTGCATGTGACAATTGCAGACAATGTGTTGTTCGTCACAGGTTTTAAAAGAAGGAATTTTTTACCTTAACTATATATATTTTTTCTGGTTTTTTAGTAGTCTTCTTAATGGTTATACTCAATTAGGAATTTAATTTCTCTTTCTTCGTTAACTGGCACAACGAATTATTCGAAAATTTCTTTATTATGCTTTATTATAAAATTTAAAGAGTTTTGTAGTCATTTGATCATGCATTACATTTAGTTGCATTTTAGTTTCGAGTTTTTTTTTTTTTTTTTCTGACGAGTTTAGCCTTTTCAAGTTTTGTGGCTGTCACACAATCAATGGCGTACAGTATTTATATTTAACCGAACCGAAGTAAGATTTTCACGTGACTAATTAATTAAAAGTTTATTTTTAGGACGCTCATCATGGTCGTTCTCACACTCAAATTAATCGAAATTTTTTAACTGATGCAATCATGTCGAAAGAAGTGAATATCTCTAATGATCAAGACACCGCAAAAAATGCAGAAAATGAAATAGGTAATATCCCGGTATCAAATTATGATAATAATACCGGAATAAATAACTTGGAAGAAAATGGTTGTGATAATATCGAAGTAAATAATCAGGATAGTAATATTAATACCATAGTAAGCAAGTTAGAAGTAAGCAAGTTGGAAGAAAGCAATACTACACTCACATCAAGTGGTTGGAATGATAATTTGGAGGAAAGCAATACTATACTCGCATCAAGTGGTTGGGATGATAATTTGGAAAAAAGCAATATTACACTCACATCAGGTGGTTGGGATGAAAGCAACACTACAGAGAGAAAATTGGATGAAATCATTACCAAAGTCATAATAGGTGATCGAAATACCTCAATTATTAATTGGGAAGAAAGTGATATTACTGGATTGGAGAGGTGTAATATTAACAAATTAATAGACGCTTTCCTAAGGTACAGATGGGAAAACGAAAAAAAATACAAATGGGAAAAACACGAACTGGAAAAAAAACAAGTAGGTCGCTTTTAAATACAAAAAAAAAAAATTTTCTACATTTCATTGATATTTGGTTCTTAGATTATCGAAATAATCCGTCACCTAGCCTATAACAATAGTTATAAAGTGCATGGTTATTGGATATGTCATCAATGGCAATGCAGACACGGGCTGCGATGTGGGTCGACAGAAAGTTGTAAACGGCGATATTATTTATATAGTAGAGACTGTCAACACAAACCACAATGCCAAAATAGAGTCGAATGTCGAAACAAATATAACTTAAGGCAATGGCAACGCGAAAACTTTTGTCAACGCGAATGGCAAAATCAGTATGATCAAGAATTATTAAAACAATATTTAGAAGTAATTCCAAAAAGGTTCGAGTGGTTAGGCTTATTCATTCGGATTTGCGATAAACATGGGGATGATGGTGGAAATTTGATTTCGAGTTTCCTATTGTATAACCCAAAAAATTCGAATGTAGGTCAAATTATGAATACAAATTTATCGTTTTGAAATTCAAAAATGTTTAATAAAATTTGCCTCTCTGTAGGAAAAGCCTGACATGGAGATAATTCGACATCTAGTCTGGAATGATAAGTATAGAGTATTTGGCAATTGGGGATGTTCGAGTTGCCGAAAGAGATGGAGAAGCGCTTATACTTGGATATCACTTCAAAAGTATATAGAGAAAACTCCAGGAAAGCGTTTAAAGCGTTTTAATGACGATTATATCATACAGAAGTGCAAGAAAGAGGAATGTGGTGATGATGGCATTATTTTAAGTTATGAACATCTAGTACTATCGGAAGGTGATGTAGAACACAAAAGGCATTTATGTGCAAAGTGTCTGAATGGTGAAGTATGTTTGGAAAGTGGCACCTACTATGGAAAACAGAAGTAATTTGATCGATTTAAATGAGTTGTTCATGGGATAAAATTAAGATAAATCTTGCTTATGTTGGTTTTAACGAAAATAATTGCAAATAGTTTCCTTTAACCAAAGTTCATCAAATTGGTGTATCTTTGTTTTCACCGTTCCTTTTTTTTTACTTCTTTTCGGAAAAATTGTAAAGGTTATATATGTATTTATTTATAAAATGTACACATTCAAAAGAAAAAGATAAGATTTAGGAGTCATTGTTGAAGGAGGATTTAGAACTCAGAGCAATAGCTCATGCAATTGTTGATCGGGATTATTTACTAAAAAATTTTTTTTATTTTGTTTTCATTTGATGATTATACTTAAAATTTATTCGCAAAAATTTTAAGTAAATGAATATTCATGATTAATGGGAAACTAAATCTAATACAAAAGTTATAAAATACATCTTTCATCGTTTTTTTTATTGTAATCTAAGTATCATAGTCCAAGAAACTAAAAGAAAGAAATGTTAGAATTTTTCTAAATTAAACAAAGAAACCAAACACTCTTTATAAATTACCATTATCTTCGATTCATATAGGCAATGTCTAAAAAAAAAGAAACATTAGGACTCTTCTAAAGCTAAAGAATCAAAAACCCTTTTTTTTAGCAAATTCCAAGAGTCGGTCTCGAATCATTATAACATGGCGTTGCTTGCTATCATTCTATTACTAAGTCCAAGTCTAAAAAAATGTCGGATAAATCCATTATTATCCGTCTTCTGAGAGTTAATTAATCATCCATTATTAATGTATCCCATTATTTGCATAACAGCCGGTTACTGGATATCCTAAAAACAATTCGGATAATACTTCTGCTATCTTTGGTATCTTTTCTGGTTTATGATGTAAGTAGTGCAATGAAAAATTCATGATCAAACTCACTATAGCCTATAGGATCATGTAAAAAGAACTTTTCGGTCAAAAGCTTCAGATATTTATCAAGTTGTAAGGAAAATGTGGGTGAAGAAATACAGGATGAACTTGAACCGTCGTCAAAAATGCTCAAGGAACAACAGAGCGGGACTCTCAGCAGATTTTAAATTTTTTTGTTTATTGCTCTTAAATTATATCACGTGATAAACTAAGTTAAATTCCGAAATTTTTACTATTAAAAACAGAGAACAACTCGAGTATCAACCAAGGCGAATCTATCTGTCCGCTGTTATGGGTCATATATTATGATCCTATGTTTGAAGCTATTAACAACTCTATATTTCCAGGGGTCAATTATACCGCCTCCATTCCTACTTCTATACCTGAGGATACTTATAATCTGACTTTATCGCACAAACTCCAAGGGTATTTAAATGACACAACGTGGCTTACTGATAACCTGACAATTTAGTAGACAACTTAAAAATTGCTGATGAATTCTATATATTGGCCAATATCAAAATCAACAAAAACAAAACCATTTTACTTACCAATAACAAAAGATTTGCTCAACAGAAAACATTTGATCTTCAATTCGGACGTGACACTACTACCATCAACATCATGCCCATTGGTAAAGGTACAAGGATCTTAGGTGTTTATCTTAGTGCTGACGGCTCCAATAAAACTACCTACCAAAAAATACTTAAGATGGTGAATTATGTAACATTTTTAATCAGGAAAAAAGATTGACTCATGATCACGTGATCTACATCATTAACAAAGTTGTTATTCCTCGTATCAAATATCTTTCTCAACAGATGGTAGAAATGAAAAAAAAAACTCTTTCCCGTAAACTTCAGAAATACGAAATTTTTTTACTGGCCTGTTTTATTTTTTATATATAACAGTCATTTTACTTTCTCCGTTTGAATCTGCGATAGAGCTTTCGTTCTGTTCTGTTCTCACTCGTATATTGCTATATACCTTTTGTTTCTGAACTCCCTTATTCATGTTCCGCCTTTTTATGCTTTTGAAAAATTAGGAACTACACAATTTTTTTTTTCACGACTAGTTTTGCTAGTCAGGTTACTTTTTTCCCTTTTATCTTAAAGCATTCTACACCGAACATGTCTGATAATGTCAACCCTAACGACAGACCTAGGTCTGTTGCCCTCCAGTGCTATACCCTCCTTCCCGCAAACAAACTTACCACCTTTTCTTTTAATTTTTGCTACCTTCATTCTACTGTGGGATGTGATCGATGAGATAGTGGTCAGCTGTATGATCAGCGAATTGGCCGATTTTACCTTTTACGGCTAAATCATGGTTCTCAAACACCAATCGACATGGATTTCTTTGTCTTGCATAACAACCACGATCTACCTAAATCTTCCAAAAAGAGTTTCACTACTACTTCCAAAATTCCTAATGTGAATTATCTCCTTGCTACCTACTTAACACATGTATTTTCTATTAATCATCAATTTCCAAAGTCTGTTGTGACTAAATACTTTAATAGGCTAAAAACCTTATTGAAGGAAAAACTCGTGGCTTTACAATCCCGTACCTCTTCAACATCAACTAATAATAGAAAAACTAGGACTTTTATCAAGTTTAGTTACAAAACTTACGTCATATATTTAGGATTTTATTTTCCTTGTGCTACGGATTGTCCCTCTCCAGCTGCTTACATCATGTTACAGAATCGTTGGCATTGCTGCAAATATCATAAAGTCATTAATCAGATGCATGTTAATCCACCTCAACTTACCCGCTCCAAGGAATTTTATCTTCAGCAAACCAAGGACAAGGTTTCCATCACTAAGACGGTTCACCATGCTCATTATAACATTTCATATGTCAACATTATTAGACGCTACAACTATCGTAATCACCCATACACCGGTCCAGATGACCCACGATTGATGCATTTTAAATTGCGTCGCACACTCAGATTTGATGCTGTTCAATCAGTTAAACAGATTGAATGTTAGAATCGTATCACCAGAGTCATGATGGCACCAATTGATAACGATGATGATAGCTTGTATGCTATTTCTGTTAACTGCGGGTTTCCTGTTAACGGGCCCATTTTTAAACAAATTCATCACCTACCAGAGAAATTTCTTCCACAGGTTTTTTCGTTAGACAACAAGAAGTGCATACAACATGCTAAGAATGCTCACTGATGCAAAAATAAAATTGAATGCTTGAAAGCGTCAGGGGATTGGCCTTCACGCTGCAAAGACACCTCACTCTTACCTATTCGAGATAGAGGCATGTTCAGTATTCTTCCTAATTATAACCCGGATGATATCCGATTATTTAACAAAGTGGTCCCACCCATGGTATCCGCAATTTTTTGCCTCCTGTATCTTCTCAAGCTATACCTGCTGTTGTTGCTGGTACTGCAGTTATTTCCTCTTCCTCTCGCCGATTGGTACCTGACGATTTATCTGTTGATGATGGACCTTCTAAACATCCCAAAGTTATTTTCACTGAAGATTTGTCTTTCTGATCAACACCTAGTTTTAGGTTTGAGTTTTCTGCACCTACTTTATCTTTACTTTCTGAACCTTCAACATTATTCAGCCATGTCAAACCGCCTGAATCTACATCAAAACGGAAGAGATTACCTACTCCTCCACCGGAACCTGACACAGATGATGATGATACTTCATCAGCATGTTCAGATGACTCAACGGAAATAGTGATTCATGTTGCCAAACAACAAAGGGTATTCGTAGTTGTGCTGCGTACCCCTATTCGTGATCGATTTTAGTTTTTTAACTTTCTTTTGTTACCTATCTACACTACACCATAGTTCACTAATTAATTTAAATCATTTCACATTAGACAGTATTTACATGTGATGCAATCGCAACTTACAAAAGACCAATACGGCCACTTAGAGTTAGATTTTTTTTTTGTTTTTCGTTCTTAGTGTGCGACTGATGTTCATCAGTTGGGTGCTTGTCAGGTCCGATTTAAATCAAGTGAGGACCCAGTTTTGCTGGGTGAAGGCGTCTTTTATAGAAATTTTTATCTCTTTTTTTAAATTGTTGTAATTTCTGTTGTACTCCTCCTCCTTTTACATAAAATAAATAAATATATCTTTCTCAACAGATATGGAAAAACTCTTCCCCATAATCTATGGAACTACTAACAACCCAAATTATTTGCATAAATTTTTATTTACAAAAGTGCTTTTCTTTCCATTCAACCCTTGTGAGAGAGTTTACAGTTCTTTCACACAGTACTATATATATTTCATACTTTTTTTAGTTCTTTACCTTTCCCCATACTCGTAGTTGTATGCTTTTAAAATTTTAGGACTACATGTACCCTGCGACTAGTTTTGCTAGTTATTTTCTTTTTCTCCTTCTATAATAAAAGCGTTCTCCCTTGAACATAGTAACTTTTACCTTCTCCCTCTTGATGGGAATTTGTCTGTCACCCTTAAACTTTATAAACCTGTACCTGCCCACAAGTTCACAGAATTTTCTTTAAACATTTTTACCTTTTACGGCTAGATCCAGCGGATTTGACACCAATAAACAATTGGTTCTTTGTAATGCATAATAATGGATCTGCACACTAATGCTGCAAAAAGCCATTGCACCACTTCAAAAATTTCTAATTTGAATTATCTCCTCACTACTTATCTAACATTGGTATTCTCATTAACCGACAATTCCCAAAATCTATTGTGGGCAAGTACTTCAACAGGCTGAAGATATTGCCAAAAGAAAAACTCACAGCGCTTCAATTACAGACTTTTTCTACTGCTTCTAATAGAAAAACTAAGAATTTAGTTACAAAACTTATGTAATTTACCTCGAGTTTATTTCCAATGTGCGTCAAACTGCACCAACCCTGCCACCTACGTCATGTCTTCAAATCATTGGAAATGTAACAAACATCCAATCGGATCCATGTTCGGGACCTTAACTTAACAAGAAAAAAACAATACACAGCTCTCATTTAGGAGTTAGTTATACTAGCATGATTAGATGATTTAGTCATTCTCCAAATTTCCCAAATAATAGTGCTAAGTTGGCAATGTCCAGTTATTTCAGTTATTACAAGATGTATTGTGCTATTAAATTCGATGTAGTTCGCTTCAAATGTCAAATTAGGGATTGGAATCGATTCAATTGAAAATCAAATCTTGAGAATCGATTTAAGATTTGATTAATCGTTTCTAAGATTCAATTTGACAATTCGATTAATCGAATCTAATCAAATTTATATAACATCACAAATCAAATTTTCTTTTAAATATTTTGTTGTACAGTGATTTTTTGATTTTGCAGTACAAAATTTTAAGTGAATTTAAAAACATTTTTCAATAAAAAGTCATATTTAATGTTTAAATAAAAATGGTAAAAAACATTTTTTTGATTTTTTTATAAAAACGTCATTTTAAATATTAATCATGCTATAAAATGTTTTTTTTTAAACTTTTATTTAACTAGTTTACAAAAATATTACATATTTGATAACATAACATGATTATTAATAATACCACTTAATTCTGGCCAAAAATTATAATTTTGGCCAGCATTTATTTATGAAATTAAACTTTACGTTTTTCAAAAATTATCTTAATAACAGCCTTTTTGACCCAAGGGAAACTTGTTCTACTCATAAATTAACATGTAAAAAGCTTTGTTTATATTATGATTAGACGGTAATGTATTAAAAAAATATGATCTATGCGCAACCAATGTTGATCAATTTTATAAGCATTTCTGATAATTCCGATTATAATTTTTTTACTGTGATGCAGTTATAGGAATAGTGAGATTATTTTTTTATTTTTATTTTTTTTCTATCAAAAGGCACAATCATGTTTATTGATAATAATGCTAAAGTAATACAATATATTTACAAAAGTAAAATAAAAAATAAAGTATTCTAATAAAAATTAAGCATTACCAACTAACTGCCCCTCTTTACCAGAAAGGACTGACCAGTCACCTTTGGATCAAAGGTGACTTACGTCATGAAAGACTTAAAACATCTCTATCCAGAGACCGTATTTTTCTTTCTAACTAATGTTAGCCACACGTAAATACTGTCAGGTGTAGAGTGATATAGTGAGATTATTTTTGATACACCATAATCTAAAAAACAATGTATTTGGATTCAATTTTTAGTTTTGATTAATTAAATCAAATAGATTCAATTCAATTTTTGATTAATTCGATTTTGGTAGAATCGATTCCAATCTCTATGTCAAATAGAGAGATGCAACCAGTTTTGAAAAAACTTTTAAAATTTAACTTTAGGATTCTGGTATCCACGTTAGAGTTTTTTCCCTATAAAAATTAAAAAATATTAGAATAATGTTTTTTAATAAAGTTTCAATTTTTTTCAAAACTTACATATATAATAGGATCTGGTATCCAACTTCAGAACTGGTTCCTTACAAAAAAAAGGAATAAAATGTTATTAAAAACATTTTTTTAATAATTCAAAAAAATTTCAAACTTATTTTTAGGATTTTGGTATTCAAATAGGAGCCAATTTCCCTAGAAATGAATAAAAAAATGTTAAAAAAATATTTTTTAATAAGGTAGATAGATAAACTGTACTGTACAATCAGCTAAACTATACTGTATGATTGAATTAAAAAAAAAGTTTGTACAGTACAGTACAGTGCTTATGTATGTATATAATATATAAAGTGTTGTACGAAAAAAAAAAAAATTCATACAGTACAGCTTTAAATTGGATGTGATTTATATTTTTTTAACTTAAAAATTTTTCGCAAATAATTTTATTTATTGAAAATTTATTATATTAAATACACTGTTAAACTAGAAGCAAAAGTAACACATTTATATTTTATAGTGGTGTTGAAAATCATGAGTTTATTATGTTTTATTAAAAAGATTATTAAATTCGAAATCAAAAATTTTATTTTTAACGTAAACAACAACACAAAGAAGGTAATCTAAT
>JADRCO010001590.1:0-18252 GCA_021464525.1 Rhizophagus sp. LPA8_4_AMF | reverse complement strand
TACTATACGAGGAATAACCTTGGCCAAATATCAAATTTTGGCCAGAATTAGCCCCGGGTACTAATCAAAAATATCGAAATTTGTAGTTGAATAGTACCCTGGTACTATTTAAGGGGGATACTATTTGAGGGGGATACTGTATGCAGCGCTATACGGTACATTTCAAGAGGATTGGTTAAGAGCCCTCCAAATAAAGATAAAATTGTTGCTGAGTTATTTAAAGAAGTTGCTGATGATGAAACAAATGAATTTCCTGAAGCAAAAGTAAGATATGGACATTATTTATTAAATGGCAAAGGTGTCGAAAAGAATGAATCAGAAGCTCTTAAATATTTCGAACAAGCTGCTGATAATGGTTTTAAGGTAGCAATGTATAACACTGGACATATGTATTATAATGGTATTGGTTGTACAAAAGATATACAAAAAGCTAAGAATTATATAGAATTAGCTGTTATTAATGGTTACGAACCTGCCATCAAATTTCGTAATGAGTATAACCTTTAATTAATGTATTTTATTATTTTTGATATTATATATTCGTTTCTTATAATTTTTTTCTCAATAAATATATTCATGTATATTTTTATCAACAAGTATAAGGTGTGTTTAATAAATTTCTCTGCAGCAATATATAAACATTTTGAATAAAAACATTTGTAACGACTGTATTTTAATGTGACTTCAGAGACTTGTTTGTATATACATTTGAATATAAGCAAAATGAATGTAACCATATACATGTGATACATGATTTCTTTTTGTTAATTAAATAATTGGAGAAACCATTGGATATTAAGATTTTTATGAAATATCTTTATTGATTTAACAATTTAGCAATAATGCCCTAATTATACATTAAATCAGTTTATTTACATTTATCATCTCATTATAATAAATTGTTCAGCAATAAGTAAAACTTTGGAAGTAAAAAGTTTTGGCTTCAAAATTAAAATGGCAATTCTTTGTTGTTATAGAGTCTAAATTAATTGTAGATTTTACAAATGATTTTTTTCTTTTAATTTTTAAGTCAATGTCTTTTAAAAAATAATGAAATGAGTAAATATTTGGAAATTATTTTTACAATCTGTCCTAAAATAATTTATTTTATAGATCATATCAGGCAAATTATCATTTATTTCCTTTAATTATTATTTTTATGTATGTATAAATATTATCTTACAAGACTATACGAAAATAAAAATTGATTTCCACTTTAAATAACTGCAACTGAAGCCAGTCTAGTATGGCATAATTCTTGTTAGAAGTTTCATTATGGATGCATTTTTTACAGCGCGTGATTATTAACCAAAGAATTAAAATGATAGTATAAGGTATCTCAGAATTACATTTTAAAAATTAGAAAACTGTCAACCATACAAAGAAGGAAGGAAATGAACAAATCAGAATTTCAAAACTGTGGTTAAATATGCCAAGAATAAGATGCTTGATTTCGGCATCATCTACAAGCGTAGTATATTTGTAAAACCACAATTATCAAAAAAAAAAAAAAAAAATTTAGGAGAAAACCATTTATAAATGACAAATATAATACATATTTCATGTAACTTTAACATTGATAAGATATACATGATATTACATTACCGCCTGTTTAAATTATAATTTGAATTAAAATTGCCAAACATGTTGGAGCTTTAGAGGCATAAATAGATGCAGAAGTTAATAATATTTGTTTAAAAAATGAATTAGTAATATAATTTTTTTTTAAACTGTTTTAAAGCTGATGAACAGTACAGAATCAAATAATTCACCTTAAAACAAGGGTATGGAAAAGCTAACATATAATGAAAATTAACGTCTTAACCTAACTTTAAACTCTTCTGCCAACATAGAAGGTATAAATTTTTGAATGCAAAAATTTATTTCTTTCTGTTTTATTAATACTGTAATTTATTATTAGTTTTTATAGATATATATAATATGTAATTGCTGAACACTTTCTCCAATTTTAGATGAATTTTTTCAATAAACATGTTGTTGACATCTGTTATTACTTTGTTTTGTTTGATAAAGCACTTGACAGTATTGATGATAAAATATATTTTAGGGTTAGAATATGTTTTATAGAAGTGGTTTTTATATATAGATTAAGTTGGTCTGATATGAGGAGATATACAGTAGCTACATTAACACTAGGTGGCTTTTCTTTTAATTTGTTTATTCTTAAAGAAATAAACATAAATTATATCATGTATTTTACGTAATTCATTTTTAATAAATTAATATTTAAGTTTATATTGGTTAACGTTACCGTACATATATTATTGTGTGGCTAATGCAGTTCATGCTTTACATATAGTTACTGTATTTATAAACGATTCTTTTATATTTTTATATTAGTAGTGATGCCGACTTAACTGAAACCAAATGTTAAATTGTTTTAACATTTATTATCTCAGTTTTAGCTAGCTTTTACAATTGTTAAAAGCTAGTATTAAAGTTTAAAATAACCTATGTTTAATTAAAGTTAAAATTAACTTTTGTATACAAATATGCATTTGATAACAATACATTTCAAAATAGTTTTCATTATAGAATATTAACAAAATACAAAAATTTTCATAAAAATTATTTGTTGCTAAATTTATCATTACGAAAAAGAATTTACAGTTAAAACGTTATAATTATAATTGCACATGATATCATATGATCCTATCCATTGTCGCACAATTTGGTGATGGTTCATTGTCAAAAAAAGAAATTGATTTGCCTTATTAAACAATTAATGAACCTTGTGCGGTATATCACGTGATCACGGGTATATGAATGTCTCACATCACCACGCCGGTTTTCAGTTTACTTGTATTCAATACAATATGGAATTAATTCAAAAACTTGGAAAGTGGAAATACAATGACGAATATCAGGTAAAATAATTATAATAATGATAAATAATATAAATATTTTAAATATTATTTAACCT
Organism: Rhizophagus sp. LPA8_4_AMF; assembly: GCA_021464525.1. NCBI lineage: Eukaryota > Fungi > Glomeromycota > Glomeromycetes > Glomerales > Glomeraceae > Rhizophagus > Rhizophagus sp. LPA8_4_AMF. The sequence continues at coordinate 15,308 of JADRCO010001590.1, read as the reverse complement.
ACCATCATTTATTTTAATAAAAGGAACATGACTCAGTTTCTTTTACTGAATCGGCAGTCGATATTGTTGAACAAACAGTTCACATAGAAGATTTAGAAGAAAAAGAAGTCTATGGGATATGTATTGTATGTAATGAGCCTGGTACAGGAAAAGAATGGTGTCAACCTTGTAACGCTAGAAGGGTTAAGAAAAATTTTAAAAATTGGACTAGCGGAATAAATGATATCGATGAATTAACACAGAATTCACAGATTAATGCTGTATATTCTACGAAATTTCTTGAATGGATACCTTATGAAAATTTTCAGAATATTGGTAATATTAATAAAGAAAGTTCTAACAAAATTTATTCGACTGACTGGCCTGAAGGAAATATTTATACTGAAAATAAAGAATGGAACCGATATTCGAATAATAATAATAATAATGTAACATTATATGAAAAGTATGATCATCTATTTGCGAGAAAAGTTTTAGCTTGCGACAAATTATTTATTGATGGCCTTAAATCAGCCACTTCAACACAAACTGAATTGTTTAAATCTCTCTTAACTTGGGCGTACAGTTTAGCCGCTAAGTATAATAAGGAAAACCCATTTACAAAACTACTTGCTCTAGATTTTTTCCCTAGGATAAGGCTTATATTAAATGGAGAAGATTTAAATTCTTATGACAAATTCATTTGGATGATGAATTTGTATAAAAATTATATAGCTGATATTAATTCATATAATGATCTCATTCCTGTTTTTGAATTGAGGTTCAATAAATCATCATCAAAAAATAAGAAACAACTTGGAGTTTCTAACTTTAAAGTGAGATTAAGTTTTGAAAATTGGGCAGGATATGCTAATTTAATAAGATGGATTAATGAAAATCATCTTTCCCAAGGTCTAACAATTGATAAGCATTCTGAATTAACGTTCAGCAAAAAAATGGCTATTAATTTCACAAAAATTCCTAATTTAGATTCAAGTAATAAGTTCTGTATGAAAATCATGAGATCAACAACAAAGGTAGAAGAATTTTTAACACCTAAAAATATTTTTTCAATTAAAGATATAAGATCTTTTCCTTTTATTAAAGAAACTATTAAATCTGAATATATAAGCTATAAAGATTATGTTCATTTTTTAATAAAGTTTGAGCAATACAGAATTACGTCTGATGTTTTACCTTCAGAAGAATTCAAACAAGCTATAGAAAAAGCACTTGAAAGTATGGAGCCACTTATGTGTTTACAAAATGTATTTGACGAATATGGGCATTTTTTCCCATTAAATGTTGTTTTTGGAAAATCACTTAAAAATATTTCGCCAAACTCCTCCATTTCTTATACCCAAGAGATTGATTTAAAACCAACACCATTTGAAACTTTTAATTTGCATTCAGATAGTTTGAGTATTTTGCACCTTCTAACTACAAAGAGAAGTGTTATTGGAAAAAGTAATCTATCTCAAAACATGGATGATGGTTTAGAAACTATAGGATTTGATGATGTAATTTCTTCATTTGATATTCTTGAAGTGGAACAAAAAAGAAAAATAGATGTTATTTTAAATAGACAAAATGATCTTAAAATTATAATGACAGGAATTGAAGAATTGAAAGACTTAAATGTTAATAACACTGAGCATTATAAGCGAATAAATATAAAGCCACCATTACAAAAGGATGAAAAATATAAAGTCTTTGGATCAGTTATTTCGAAAAATAATTTGAGAATAGAAGATATTTTAATTTCATTTGAATTATATGACCATAACGGATTTTCTGCAATGATAAAAAATTCGAGCAGAGATGTTGATATTAGAGAAAGTTATATTTTATGGATGATTATTGGAAATACTTCAAAATTATCAGTTTTTAGCCCAAGGAATCGAGAATCACAAGTTCATTGTATTAAAGAATCTATTACATTAAAGGGTAATAATTCTTGCTATCCAATAAAAACTCCTTGCCAATTATCCGAAGGATATACAATTTCCGTTAATGTTTGTTGCTCAACAACAAATTATGAACCTGTAAATATTAAAATTAATGTAATTGGATGGTCACAATATTATATTTATTTTCAAATAATTAAATCAAATTACAACAGTTCAAATTTGGAAAATTCAAATGATTCAAATATAATTTCCGAAAGTCATGATCAACCTAATGGTGACACTGACTTTTTAGTTAATATTGAAATAAATATCTGTATTTTATCTTCCCGTTATAAAAATTTGAATATTGATAATAAGGAGTTGGAGAAATATTCTTTAGATTTAATTGGACACATTTTAACTAAGAATACAAAAGGTATGAAATATTCTTTTTATAAATTATTTATCAACTTTCAAATTTAATTTAATTGTTTTAATCAATACTTCAATAGTTATTCCATCTACAAAATTTGTTCCTTTAATTTCTGAAATTGAAAATAATTTTAACGAAATCGTCAAATTAGCACAAGCTGCTGAACATAATAATCGAACTTGTGAAATATTAAAAGAACGAATTCAAGCTATAAACTTAGCCGTACTAGATCGAAGAAATAAAGAGGAATTTTTTAATAATAAAAATTATTTTTATTTAAAAAATTTTATTAATATTATAACACAAATCAAAAAATTTATTTCAGATATTTCTCAAATGAAATCCCTGATAAAATATATTAAAGCGAAAAATATTGAGAAAATTTTTAAAGAATTATGTGAAGAATTTGATAGTTGTATTAATTCATTATCTTTTTCTATTGACGTTAATATTGATGATGAACTTGAGCAATTAAAAGCAGATCAAGTGGATTTATTTAAAGTAAGATTAAAAAAATTGAGTTTTGTTGTGCTTTCTTTTTGAGCATAAAAATGAATTATAATTATTGCTTTTTAAATAATCATAGTATCTACAAGAAATGGTAGCCGATATTGCGACTGACATAAAAGATATTGGAATTACGGCTGACGTAAAAGATATTGGATTTACGACTGATGTAAAAGATATTGGAGATGAGATTAAAGCCAGCCTCGAAAACTTAAGTAATCAGTTTTCCACTACAGTTGTAAAAGTCAATGCAATGAATAAAACAATGGAAAAATTTATGAACAGTACTTCTCACAACCAAACAAAGATTGACAATATCTTTCAGGTACATCCACTAAAATTGTCTGATTATAAACGAGATGATAATGAAAAGTCACGTAAAAATGAACGTGTAACTAAATGGATTAGCATTAAAAATGGAGGAGATGAATTTGCGTTTAAAAAAATTCTTAATATCGAGAACCATAAGGTTATACAAAATCAAGTTACAATTCTTAAAAAACTTCATGAATGGGGAAATATTATAAAATTTTATGGACTTGTTCTCGATGAATATCAATGGTATTTAGTGACTGAATGGGCTGAATATGGAAATTTACGTGAATTTTATACAAACCATGAAGACCGATTCGACCTTAGATTAAAACTACGTTTGTCCCTTGATATTGCTCGTGGACTAAATTTTCTAAGAACTGTAGAGGTAAACCATTATAACAATTTTATCTCAGCATTTGAGAATTGAATTTTTTATTTAGGCATTGAATTATTAAATTTCTTTTTAGATTATGCATCGTGATATTAGAGCTACGAATGTATTAATTACAATCGATGAGACAGCAAAGCTTACAAATTTTAGATCAAGCCGTAATCACCTAATAGGTCCTGTAAAAGGGATAGATCAAAGCCAAAATTTAGAACGAACTAGTTATTGTGCACCTGAATTGTTGGAGTGGGCTCTAGGTTATAAATATGATCAAAAATGTGAGATTTATAGTTTTGGAATCTTACTTTGGGAAATTGCTGAAGAGAAAATTCCATATCAAGATACTAATGCTGATATTATGGAAATATATGATAAGGTACGTAATAAAGTGCATAGAGAACCATTTTCTGAAAATAGTCAAATGCCAGAAGAATTCAAACAATCACAATTTGAAGGTATGTAAAAGAAAATGGTTTAATTAATAATTTTATTTTTTAGACTTAATTTCTTCTTTTTTTTATATACTTTTTAGCCGTTCATCAAGACCCAGATTTAAGGCCAAAAATTACAAAAATGTTTGAAGTACTTAGAAATTGTGTCAAGAGATATTCACTTTCACAAAATTCATCAAGTTCTAATAGTTCAAGCTTAGGCAGAAAACCCTCCGCTCTGAAGTTTCCTTCAAAACGAGCATTCAGCATTGATCAAAATGCATATGCGCTTTCAAGCAATTTACCAGATTTTGAATCATTTAAATACATGGCACTTGTTGATGCAACAAAACAACATAAGAAGCATGATAGACATGGTAGGCTTGTTGGGGACGTTAAAACTGCATATAAATGTTTTGAAGCTTATGCGAATAATCCAAATACAACAAAGCGTAATCGAATCACAGCAAGATATTATAAAGCAGTTTACATTTCAAGAGGATTGGTTGAGAGCCCTCCAAATAAAGAGAAAATTGTTGCTGAGTTATTTAAAGAAGTTGCTGAAACAAATGAATTTCCTGATGCAAAAGTAAGATATGGACATTATTTATTAAATGGCAAAGGTGTTGAAAAGAATGAATCAGAAGCTCTTAAATATTTTGAACAAGCAGCTGAAGATGGTGTTGTAGTAGCAATGTATAATGCTGGAAATATGTGTTATAATGGTGTTGGATGTGCAAAAGATATAGAAAAAGCTAAGAATTATATAGAATTAGCTGTTTATAATGGTTACGAGCCTGCCATCAAATTTCATAATGAGTATAACCTTTAATTAATGTTTTTTATTATACTTGATATTACAATATTTTTAGCAAAATATATATTTGTTCATATAATTTCCATCAATAAATTATAAGTTGTGTTGAAAAGTATTTTACCGTTGCAATAAATATTAAAACATTTTAATGAAAATTATTTATAACGACTCTGTGGGTTTTAATGCAACTTTGTTTGTATGTACATTTGAATATAAGCAACATGAATGTAACCATATGTCAGAAATAAATAACGTATGGTTCATGATTTCTTTTTGTTAATTAAATAAATTCGCGATATGAGAATATGAAAAATCATTAGTATACTAAACATTTTTTAATCCAATTTATAAAACTCCAAAATTGATCAAAATTGATGTCTGTTTCCAATTAAACAATACAACACTAATGTTCTTATTCTCTATTAACTTATTACATATACCATTAAATTTTTTACAAATATGTAAAAAATTTCGAAGGTTTTTAACTTTAAAGATAAATAGAAATCTATATTCGTTAAAGAGTCTAAATTAATTAAGTTAATTAAAAAAATTTATAAATGGTATTTTTTTATTGTACTTATACATATTTTTTTTCAAAATTAATGAAAAATATGGTTAATAATACTTCGTAAGGTATAGATGATATACAATTATACGTAATTGATATAATAAGGTGGAGTAAAAAATGGTATAAATGAAAATCAGTTTTTATAGGAAAAGTAGAAAAAGTTTAAATAAAGCTTATAAAGTGGATTAAAATAGTATAAAAATGAATTTTAAATAAAATTAAATATAAAGCTTATTTATGATGTTATAAATAATGCATGATCAAAATCGTCAATAACACTTTTATTGGATGTGGAGTTAACAGGCTATTCATTGATTGGTGAAAATTGCTACTACGTGGTTCATTTCCATTCTGTTTATGCATGGTTTGCAAAACATGTTGGATTGTTGGAGGTATAATGGGGTAAAGATGTTAACTGTAACTGTTTAAAAACAATACATACAAATTTAGTAATATACTTTGTTTTAGCTATTTTAAAATTGGCAAATGAATCACTTAAAACAAGGGTATGGCGAAACGAACATATAATGGAAATTAACATCTTTAACTTAATATAAACTCTGCATGGCAATGTACAATACATGTTTTTAAATTCTGAATATAAATTAAATTATATATTTATTGTTTTATATAGAATATGTAAATTTCTGGACACTTTTTTCCATATTTTTGTAATAGACACGTTGTTAACATTATTATTATCACTATTATTTGTTATTTTGTGTTATCCTTATTATTTATCTTTATCCCGTTTGAAAGAGTAAGTACTTGACAGTATTAATGGTAAAATAAATTTGAGGGTTAGAAACTGGGGTTAGATGCCTTATAGAAGTGGTTTTTATATAGACAAGTTGACCTGGTATGAGATGTAGCCCCAGGTGACTTTCTCAGAATTTTTATATAAATAAATATAATTTATATCATGCATTTTACGTAATTCTTTTAATTCTAATATTTAAGGGAGATTTTTTAATTTATAGATATTGTACGGTGTTGTATTTATATTGGCTACGTCACGAAGTGACGTTAACCAATGTACCAATGTAAATACCAGTTATACCTACAATATCTATATTATTGTGCGGCTAATGTTGTTTTACTGTACTGTATTTATTCTTGTTATTTCAATATTAGAAATAATATTACTTTATAACTATTATGAGTGCTAGTTGATTTGACATATAATGAAATTTTACGATGAGTATTATTTATCATTTCAGTAATGTACACAAATATATTTATTTAGTCATAGCATAAATCTCATAAATCTTATATCACACTATTTAAAGATAATAAACTGATCATATTTATAAACTATAAAATTGTACAATTAGCATGCAATAATTATAAGCTAAAATTTAATCATACATACTACACCAATCATACACTAAACCGTACATAATCGTACACTTTATTTAAAATTATAAAAATATCATGCATTTTTATGTATTAGAAAAAATCTTATGGCTGTTTTTATTCAAAAACTACAAAAATCGTATCATTTCCATACGGACTTGGTTAAAAATTGCACAAAAATTGAACGATTATTTTTCATAGAGATTAAATAATATTGGCATGATCCTATATACGATAATTAAAATTATTTTCAATTTATCAATAATATTTTTAACCTTTATAATTATAATACTAAAATTTTGGACATTAATTTTACATTGCATTGCTTTATTTATTAATTACAATACATTAATCTCCTAAATACTATATACTATTTCCTCTTTATATGATATCTTGAATTTCAATGTACATTTTAGTTTCCTGTATTTGCAAAACTGTAGGATATATAATTTAAATAAACTAACAAGCTCTAGCCATTAGGAAATCGTATAGGGTTAATGTTACTATTATATTTAATTCATTATATAACTTTATATTATATTATTATAATTTTAAGAATTTAATTGAACTAAATAAATTACACTATTATATAGGACTGTGATGACATTAAATCCATCAATTATTCATAAATAACAAATCCTAATATTTAATGAAAAATAAATCGATTTAAAATCCTTACAATTTTTAAAATGAGATAATAAAATAAATCAATTTATAAATAACTTATATATCTAAATACTTTAATTAAAAACATACACCGAGAATATTAATATGAGATTACTATATAAACAAAAAAAAATAGAAAAATAACCTAGAAGCTTATTACTATTAATAATAAATAAATAATTATTGTCTGGAGCAACGATATATGGTCATGGGTGTTTCTCTGTCAACTTACGTATCTTCAAATAAATCGTAAAATTTGGCCTTGTCTCTTTTTGCTTCGGACTCACAAGTCACAACGAGCCCCGTTTCCCAGTAAATATTACTGTATTGTTTCATTTCTTCATAGATTCTAACGTCAATAAATTAAAATATATTTATCATCCAAATTTATTAGTAATATCATACTTACTTTTATTATAAAATTCAAACAAATTACCTCGAAAATTATTGATTAACTTGATTCGTTAAAATCATCATATAATTGCAAGAAGTCAGCAGGTTCACTTCGAAGTACTATTAAAAGTTGAAACAATTTAAATATTCACGCAACTTGATTCTTAATTTCACAAAAAAATAAAAAAATTTTAATTTCTTACCTTTTTGTTCTTCTAAATCAATAAAGATTTTTATATTAATAAGATTTATTTTTTTTAAAAAAAAAAATGACGATTATTAATAATTAACTACCTTCCGTTGCATTCTTTGGTTCAATGGATAAAGCTCCAAACCGATAAACTTCACTTTTCTTCATTTCTGAACTTGATTTTAAATTACTAGTATTTGATTCTGATTGAAATAATTCGAGTGATATATTTTGATAATAATATTTTTCAATCTCATTCATTTCAAGTAAAACTACACTAATATCGGGCCTTTTTGATGGATCTGCATCCCAACATTTCTCCATCAATTCTTTATATTTTAAAGGAGTTCCTGATACAATTTCTGGTCTCATACCCTTAATAATTTTTACAGCAAGATTATAATTATTTTCATAATTAGTAAAAGGAGGTTCACCAGATGAAATTTCCCACATTAACATTGCAATACTATATACATCAGATGCTAATGAATAACCTTTTCCAGAAAAAATCTCTGGGGCTATATAAGGAAGATTTCCATATACATTTCCTAATGGTTCATCAATAGGACCACAAAATCCAAAATCACTAATAACCCAATAATCAGTAAATTTTCTATATAATATATTTCCTGAATGTAAATCTTTATGAATTAAATCTTCTATATGTATATGAAAAAGAGATCTTATTATACTATAAGCGATTTTAATTCTTTCTTTCCATTTAAGTTGGCCATGGTTTGATTGTAAATATTTTCTTAAACTTGTATCAAGATATCTCAATATAAGCATATAATCACCATTTGATGGATCTTGGGTTAAACCAAGACAACGTATTAAATATGTATATTTGTTACTTATAACTAAATGAACTTTGGCCTATAAAGATATTAAATATTGTTATTAAAATATATACATTTTAAATTTACTAAAATTATAAAATTACGTACCTCATCAAACCAGGTTTTATTTGCATTTTCAAGATTTCCTAAATTTTTTAGTACAACTTGTACTTTTTCAATAGTTCCATATCTTTTTAATTGTTGAGATTTTGAATCCCATTCAAAATAATCACCATCAATCCAATCAGCTGTATAAACTTTAGAAAATCCACCTTGAGCTAAATATTTAATATTTTGGAAACTATTATATGGAACCCATTCAATTATCATACCCGGATGAAGTGATACCGTTTGACATACTTTTATTAAATCATCAATTTCATTATTTCCAGATGTCCAATCAGAAAATTTTGATTTTAAATAATTTTGCATACAATGTTCACAATATTGAGTTGCAAAACATTCTTCTTGACAATATTCACAAAATCTTTTTTTTCCATATTGATAAATTACTTTATTATAATCATGACTATTACCTATCATTTTTATTACTTCAGTTTTTTCATCTTCTGTAAGAGATTCATCATCATAAATCATTTGTTTTTGAAATTCAAACCTTTTATCCATGTCACTACAGATATCACTTTCATTCAATTCATCACTAAAATCAATTGCTTGAAGTTTTTGAACTGCATCAAAAACTGATTCGTATCGAATAGTTGACATATTTCAAAAGATAAAATTTATTAAATTTTTCTTAAAATATATAATATTTTTTTAGAAAAAGGGATTTTTTTTTGAAAATTCGGAAATTTTTTTAATATGGATGAGGATCTGCTAACTGTATTTAGTTAAACGAAATTTATTGTACTAGTGTCACTCATTTATTTAGTGCAATAAGATTACTTCCACGTGGCTGTAATAGTATAAACATAAACACGAATATTTAAGCATAGTAACAAAAATATAAACACAAACATTATTAAATAAGTTTATTTTGTAATACTGTAAAACTAAAAATAAACGTTATGCTAAAATAAATAAATTTTGTTTATTCTTTATGATATTAAAAAGAAGAAAAATTTTACATTTCAGAATAAAAAATCAAAATTTATATGATAAAATACTTTTACGTGATAAAATATTTTTAACGACGTTGAATTAAATAGAAAATACAATACATGAATTATATTTATCTAAACTTTACTAATTATAATAGTTTAATGTTTATGGTCACAAAATTACTAATATTTAATGGATCATTTATTGGGAAATATGAATCTTCGTTTATATTACAATTATAGAATTTAAGTTTAGACAACATAGTAATTTTTTTAATAGTTATCATTAAAATCGTCAAAAAAAAAATAAAAATTTCAATTTCTATAAATAATCAAAAAAGCAAAGCACTTGAACAACTTGCAGTTTAATGAGTTTAACTAATGTTAAATTATTTTCCCATTAACGTTTTTATCGGCCATAAATTACACAAATACAGGCTTTTTTCGTTTAGTTTAATCAATGATGAAGTTTATAAATATAAATCACGTACTCAAATTAATATTGGATATCAGATAGGCAGATAAGGCAGATATTAAGAAATAACAATATAACTTGTATGTTAATGATATATGAAAAGGTTTTTGTATAAAATGTAAAATAGTTAATTTGACTATTAAATAATTTGAACATTTCGTCAGATTAATCTATTAAAGTATACAAAATAGGAAGCCATAATAATATTCATCTTGTTAATAAATAAAATAATATTCATTTCATAGGATTATTCCTATATATATAAACGATAAACGCCTAACGAAGCTTAAATTCGTTTGTTTGAATATGATGTAAATAATAAAGGGAATTTAAGCTAAAATAAAATATTCTTAGTCTATTTCTAATATTTATGCATACTATATAATTTAAATTAATAGATACAAATTGTATATTATTTACACTGTATTTTATGGACATAGACAATGCCACACGCTAGACGAAAAACAGTGTATGTTGGTAGATGGGGTATGTGATTTAATCATATATTCAATCTATATATTTATTTTGTTGTTTCTATTTGCAATATTTTTTACTGTCTAATAAAGAAATTCGTGTTAACGAAAAAAAAACTGTGAAGAATATTTTTACATCCGGATTTATTTTAACCTATAATATTCCTATCTCCGGTTCCTTCGTTTCATTCGAATTTTCATTCGAATCGGAAACCACATTTAAATCCGAAAGTCGAATACCAGTTCCATTTCTCCTAACGATATCGATATCATGTGATTGCTGATCATTCGTGACTTTCATTTTTCACATAACTACACAATACAATATTTTAGTTTTTGTAATTCTTATAATCATAATAAATTTTTCCTTTAGTAAATAATCTATTTATATAAATATGTCGTAAAAATGGAACTCCACTTGTTTTCTCCAGTTTAATGTTACAATGTTTAGATGCGAATCCATTAAATAGGCCAACAGCAACTCAGTTTGACGAATGTTTGGGAAATTAAGTCATAGCAATTTGTGATAACCCTGAGCCATCCGATTTATCAAATCAATTTGATGCTACTGAAGAAATAAAATTCTCAAATTTGAAAAATTCTTTTTCAATACTTTTTCGAATCACGAAAAAGCTATTTATTTCTTTATTTCAGTTGCCCATTATGGCTGACGTTTTTTATCATCAATCATGCGTTACAGTAAATAGTATATTTCGATTCTCATTACAATTAAAAAATCAATTTCTCTTATTATATCATTAACCATTTATTCGTTTTCGAAATCATAAACTCAAACTCAACATTTCGTACTTTGTGCAGACGTTTTTTAAGGCTTTTCGTTTAAAAATTAACTTAGTACTAAACTAAGTATTAGATTACAAACGCAAGTTTTTTTCGTTTTTTATTCGGAAGTTTTATTTATTACTAGTTATTACATATTTAGAGAACATGGCATATGATATATTCGAAAAAGTTATAAAAAAATAACAGATTTTCTCGTAATAAAATTTTATCTAGCATAAAATTGTTCTTTTTCATTCGTATGGCTTTAAAAAAATTTTCAAAATATATTTTATTTAGTTTATTTGTAATGGCTGACATATCATCTTTATAAAATAAATAACGACCAACTGCCGTTTGCTTGCCAAAATTGAAGTATAATTAATTTGATGATTTTTGAAATTGAAATTGTCGAACATGCTGTGTCGATTAATTTTTTTTTAATCTAAGCCACTTCCAGTTCGTTTCTTACAATAAAAATATTAATTTATTAATTTGAAAACCCTGTTGATATTGAATCCTTCATAGGTTTAAATCACAACTTTTTATTAAGTTTCGCAATAAATCACAAAAATCATACTAAAGAACAATATGAATCCACTGAAGTTTTCATAATAGAAGTTGTTCTTTAACATATTTAAGAGTGATATAATGAATGTTTGGGAAATGCTATTGCATATTTCTCTAAATTTGATGGATTAGGATAAGCCTTATTATATAAAATAATAATATAAAGTGAGATCAAATAATAGGGATAATAGGTGCTGTCGTATAATTATGAATTTATTTGTATTGTTATTTCTACTTTTTTTGGCAAAAGATGGGTAGCAAATATAATCAAACAAGTTTATATACCAGAATGACACAAAGCACCATCACTAACCGATATCATCACAAATGTGGTAAGTTATAAGATATTTATTTAATTCTATTGTTATATTTATGATATTCAAATCGAAACGAACATTGGTTTAATTTTATGATACTACTATTTAATAAGCTTTTTTTGTCTTTATAAAAATCAGTAAATTGGGAAGAGGAACTCTTTCCAACGATCCTTTTGTCCAAATTTTTAACGAAAGGAAAATTTAAATTTTACAATTAAAAGTCTTTACAAAGCTATTAAACTATGACTGAAATACAAAAAATCGATAAGAAGGAGTTAATACAAAGATTTAAAACCTCTTTTTTTGGAAGGTTTTATTGGTTCCAACATACACTTCAACACAAACATAAGGAAGCTTTGTGATAGTAACAAGAACGGCTGGTTGAAAACATATAGGTTGTTTGGAACCCTTACCAAAAAAGTTAAAGGAAGGCTTTTCAGAAGACACGAGAGATACGAATTTTTAATGAGGTTAGGTTGTAAAATAACTTCACAAAACTTCGAAAAATTTCTTGAAAAATTTCCGTGCGAACGAACAACTCAAATATCACGTGAGCCCGAAGATTAATAACGAAATTTAGAAGCGGATGTAACGGTAAAGGAACGAATAATATTAGAAAAAAATGAGGAAATAAGATTTTATTTGATAGGTTAACGGAAATGGGAAAAAGGATTTAACGTGTACGTCTGACCAAATACACCAAGTAAGAGAAAAAGAGTAGACGTAGGTCGCAGTACAAAAATCCAATAATGGAAAGATCGTCGAATTTTCCGTGCATATTGAAGTGAAAAATCACGTGACTTCTTTATTTACGATATCACGATGCAAATTTTGTGTGTGATAAGAGTGAATTTTGTTTTTTTGTGATCTTTCAAATTACTATATAGGAAATAATCACTGGTACCGTCTTAAGACATTATTAAAATGGGCCAATAATTTAAGCTGATGGTTAGTTTAGGACATGAGCTAAAACATACATAAACCGTCATCAAATTTGACGTTATGGAAATTATGTGAAATTTATGTGAAATGTGGTTAGAAATGTTAAATTTGTGTTTATCACAAAATTTTGTGACATTTGTGATATATTGTGGACAGACGAAAAATTTTCATAAGCTTGCAACAAAATAGTATAAAGTTTCAAACGATCCTTTAAATACAAGACGGTTAAAGCAAATGAGATTCACCAAACAACAAGAACATTTTCCAACAGAGGAACGAATATTGTTGTAATATGGAATTCTCGAAAGTATTTTTTCAGGATTTTGACGCGAATTTACCGAAGGACGAATTTAAAAAACGATTTAAATGGCAAGCGATAAAAAGAATAGGACCAAATGAGCTGAATAAGGACAATTTTAGTGCGGTGGTCAAAAAATATAATAAATTATATAAGGGCATATTCAAAATTATTAAAGTATATAAATCAAATTATGCTTTGATCTACTTTAAAAACGAGTCCAACATGATGAGTGCCATACTTAAATCAGCAAACACTAGTGTTTCGAAACCGTTATCCGGATAAATTAATATTGATTTTTTTTATAGGTTGGAAAATTCATTGCATATATTAAATAGTATAAGTTTAATTAAGTTCCGTAGCACAAATTTATTAAATTGATGAATTAAATTGTAAATCTTAAATCACGGTTAGAAACTTTAATTTCGTCCGGCACTATGAATTTTGCCCAAATTATGCTATAGGTGAAAATTTTTAGAAAAAATGTGAACTTTTTATCGTCCGTGATCATCAAGGTTGTTGCATGCTTTTGGTGCACAAAATGGCTTTAAAATATCAATGTCAAAATAATAAACCGAATTTTGGAGTTGAAACTTAAGAAATGAATAATCCCGTTTGATTGACTTTAAAAATCAATTCTCATTTCGAGAATTGATTTCAATCCTTCAGTGAATAAAAATTTAAAGGAAACCTAATTCAAACATTTAAAAAAAAAATTTTATTTTCATTATCCGGATTTCGGGTCAAAACCAGATGTTTTTTACAGTTGTTTTCATAATATGTGGGACAAAATAAAATTTTGATCCGGCGGCCGGCCCAGGTTGTCAGATTGTTACGTATTTCAAGATTTGTATTACTATAAATACAATTAAATAAATAAATGTATAAATGAATGTAACTCTTTAACTAACTATACAAAATAATTTATACTATTATAATGTCAAAAACAGCATTTTCATTGCATATTAGATGGTAAATTATTGAAAAAACTTTAGAAGGTTAAACAACTCGTCAAATTACTAAACACCTTGGTATTAGTAAGACAGCTGTTGGTCATGTATACCAATATTTTAAAAAATATGAACGTGTAGAAACTCTTCCTTTGTTAGGCAGATCACGAGTTTTCAATTCTAATTACCTAAAATACCTTGAAGTTTTACTAAAAGAAAAGGTTGACTGCCGTGGTATTTGCATGAACTTGAATCAGAAATGTACTAAGTATTTCAACATTATGGTGAACTTTATATAGACTTGGATGTACACACAAAAAAGTATGTTAAATTTTTAATATGATTTATTTCAGACATACCTATTTCAAGAATTAACACACAGTATTATATATTATATATCTTATTTTTAAGTTAATTAAATTTCTAAAGAGCGTAATGAAAATGAATGTACAACTTTTGTATAATTTATTTATTATTAAATATAAATATCACAATATCATGTGGCGTGACCCGATATAGATCAAAATTTTATTTTGTCCCGGATCTTATGAAAACAGCTGTAATCGGATATTTATCCGGATAAAAACCGCGATTACAGCTGATTTCATAATGTACGGGACACGTGACAAATTTGATGCCGAGAATTTTATCGGTTGCCGGGTTGTCGGTTG
>JADRCO010001589.1:0-18277 GCA_021464525.1 Rhizophagus sp. LPA8_4_AMF | reverse complement strand
AGATCAGTTTGAGACTTCTTTTTCTTTTTTGTAGGTCAGTTCTTTTTGTAAGTTATTTCCTTTTTGTGGTTGATTTCTTTCTTCGTGGGTTGATTTCTTTCTTCGTGGGTTGATTTCTTTCTTCAGGTTGATTTCTTTTTCGTGGGTTGTGTTTTTTGTAGAAAATTTTGGGTTCTTTTTTGTAGAAACGTTGACTCTTGGAAACTTGGATAATTCTAGAATTATTGTAGGTATTATACAGTATAGGGGGAGTTATTGAGTTAAAGAAATGTAGTAGAAAATGAAATATTTGTATTTTATTTTATATTTAATAAAATATCATTAATTTATTATTTAAATATTGATTAAATAACAATATATTCAATGAAATATTATTATTTTGAATTAAATTCAATATAATTTTATATTATAAATTACATTTAAAAAACATATAATTTACGTATTTTTCAGTATTATTCGGTATATAAAACAGAATTTTATGGTACAGAATTGGTCAGATTTCCATATCATGCATTTTTTTACATATATTTTTTTACAAAAAATTCCAATCATATGATATGTTTACTATATGATAATCATACAATATACATGTGGGTTTTTCCATATAAAAAACATATAAATTCCTTATCCTATTTTTTTATAGAGCAAGGATGGAAAAAGTTCAGGTTGAACGACTTGATCCATTCGGTTTGGTACATCAGTTCCAAATTGGTATTAATAAATACTGACTCAGACCTGGACTGAAGTAAACCAGTTTTTCAGTTTGATTCTGTTCAACTCAGTTTTTCAATAGTATCAGTTTATAACCTAGGTGTCCCCGACTCCTTGTCTAATATACTCCAACCAAGACTATTGTAACGTGGAGTGATATCAGGGCCATAAAACTCTAGTCAAATTATCTTACGATAGAGTTAACAAATTACAAAAACCAAAAAATAAAAAAATAAATTTAACTAAATTACGAATAATTCCACAAGGAATTCATTTTAACAATGTGGTGACTATCGAGTTATGATTCTGAAATGTTAGGCATACATAGCCCTTCCCATTTGAAGACTTTGTCTGCGATGTCTGTAACATGAGGGACCATAATTTGTCTTCTTAGAAATATTTAAATATTGGATTTTCAAATAAATATCACTGCACCAGTTGTATCAAAACCATCAGTTTAAATTCATGCCGAGCATTATTTTTGTTCCACAATGATTGACTCCTCAAAATAAATTTAATTTATTCTTTTCTATCCCATTTTTAGCGAAATTTTGCACTACGCTGCTCTAAACTTCAAGGAAATTTTTTGAACCAAAAAATAAAAGACCATAATATAAAATATATAGCCAGAACTAAGCAAGCTGAAAAGAATGCCTCACTGAGTATTTTGACTTTAAGCTGAGTTTCTTATGAAAAACCTTAGCCTATGCCAGCTTTTTTTAGTCATTTTATTTGAAGAAAGATGACTTTTTTTGTAAAAATCTCAACTCCAAACCCTTCTTATAAACTTACAAAAATTTTATATCCACAGGTGTGGAAAAGTAAGTCGAACAAGTTGGTTTCTACAAAAACATCACTCCTTAAAATAACACCTTCATAACTATCACCTGTCTTTATCCCTTTTGTCAAAGTGAAGGATCGACAGGAATAAACGTTTAAATTTTGGAAATAATTAACTATGACTAAATTTTACATATTTTAAATGTAAATAGATCTTGAAAGTTTTAACAAATGTCAGACAATAAATAAATATTTTTTTTTTGAGTAGGGTTCCTGAAATACTGTATATATAAAAGATTAAAGTCAGCTAAAAATATTTACTATTAAGTAGGTACGCATTTTTTCAGGGTCGGAATTATGATAATTTTTGGTCCGTAACCAAAAAAGGTAATATCTTTCCACCGGAACTACCTAAAAAAAGAATGATTTCAAACCTAAGTACCTAACTTTTTATGTATATTTCGTGTTGATTATTTATTACATTATCATGTGCGTAAAATGAGCGTAACAGGTTATACAAGTACTGCATAAGTTGTGATACACCAAGTTTCATTAAAAAATAAAATGAAGAAAAACAAATATGTTGTGATACATCCGGAGTTTTATATAAAGTACTGTGTAAAATAAAAATATTTCCATATAGAATTTATGTAAAAATGAGGAATTCGTCAACAAGAGAATGTGTAAAGTGTCATTATGCAATGTATAAATGGTGTAAAACATGCCAAATAAATTATTTAAAAGGAAACTTAGCAGACTGGACCAGTAAAAACGAACAAATTGATGAATTAATTAAATCAATTCAGGATATGCAATTAAAACTTGATAATTTCAATAACAGAATATTTGAATGGATACCATACTATCAGTTTGATGATATCAATGAATTAAACAATGAGGCACATCTAGCAAAATGGAAGAATGGTCCATTATCATGTAGCTATTCTGAAAAAAAGTATACAAGAGATTCAAATAAAACAGTTATTTTAAAATTAGTTAATTCACAAAATATTACTTGTGAATTTCTAAATGAGGTATGTAAATTTTTTATGTATTTAATTTAAAGTATACTATAATATATTTGATGCTCATTAATTTTAATAGATTATAGCATATTATAATGAAGTTGAAATATATGGTATATCTCAAAATTCTGATACAAAATATTACATTATAATCTTTAACAAAGATCAGTATTTGAAAAATTGCTGTGTAAAATGTGGAAAGAATTATACAAATGTAAAGTATAAATGGTGTAAACCATGTCAAATAAATTGGTTAAATGAAAATTTCACAAACTGGACTAGTGAAAATAAACAAATTGATAATTTAATTCACGAAATGCAAATAAGAATTAATGATCCATTATTTGCTAAATGGATACCATACTATCAGTTTGATAATATTAGTAAAGAGTTATGTAATACAACATATTCAGCAAGTTGGAAAGATGATTTATCAAGTGGCTATTATTATATAGGAGATTCAGTTATTTTAAAATATTTAGTTAATCCACAAAATATTACTTATGAATTTTTAAATGAAGTAAGTTAAATTTCTATGAATTTAATTTAAAGTACATTATTATACATATATTGACACTCATTATTTTTAATAGATTATAGCATATTATAATAAAGTTGAAGTATATGGTATATCTCAAAATCCTGATACAAAATATTACATTATAATATTTAATAAAGATCTGTATTTGGGAAATTGCTGTGCAATATGTGGAAAGTATTATATATGTAAAATATGGTGTAAGTGGTGTAAGCATTGCCAAATAAGTTGGTTAAAAGAAAATTTCACAAACTGGACTAGTGAAAATAAACAAATTGATAATTTAATTCAAGAAATGCAATTAAAAATTAATGATGCCATAGATATAATATTTGAATGGATACCATACTATCAGTTTGAAGTTATTATAAAATTAACCAATGAAGCACATTTAGCAACATGGAAGGATGGTCCATTATATTGGAATGGAAAAGCATATACAAGAAAATTGAAAAATAAGGTAATTATTTTAAAATATTTAGTTAATGTACAAAATATTACAAATGAGGTATGTAAAAATTTTTTACAATTAATTTATAAAGTACATTATAATATTTATTAAAAGTACTCCATTTTTAATAATAGATTATAGCATATTATAATAAAGTTGAAGTATATGGTATATCTCAAAATCCTGATACAAAATATTACATTATTATATTTAATAGATATCAGTATTTGGAAAATTGCTGTGTAAAATGTGGAAAGTACTATATAAATGCAAAGTATAAATGGTGTAAACCATGCCAAATAAATTGGTTAAAAGAAAATTTTGCAAATTATTGGACTAGTGAAAATAAACAAATTGATAATTTAATTCAAAAAATGCGACTAAAAATTAATGATTATAATGATACAATATTTGAATGGATACCATATTATCAAATTGTTGATATTAAAGATTTAAGTAACACAAGTAATACAACATATTCAGCAAGATGGAAGGATGGTCCATTATATTGGAATGAACAAGCATATACAAGAAAATTGAAAAATAAGAAAATTATTTTAAAATATTTAATTAATTATACACAAAATATTACAAATGGATTTATAGATGAGGTATGTAAAAAGTTTCTATAAATCAATTTAAAGTACATTATAATATATTAATACTCATCATTTTTAATAGATTATAACATATTGCAATAAAGTTGAAGTATATGGTATATCTCAAGATCCTGATACAAATTATTACATTATAATATTTAAAAGAGATCAGTATTTGAAAAATTTCTGTGTAAAATGTGGGAAGTATAATATAAATACAAGCAAATTATTGTGTAAGTGGTGTAAGCATTGCCAAATAAGTTGGTTAAAAGAAAATTTCACAAACTGGACTAGTGAAAATAAACAAATTGATAATTTAATTCAAGAAATGCAGTTAAAAATTAATAATACATTATTTGTTAAATGGATACCATACTATCAGTTTGATAATATTAATAAAGAGATATGTAATGCAACATATTCAGCAAGATGGAAAGATGATTTATCAGACGACTACTGTTATAATATAAGCAATTCATCAGTTATTTTAAAATATTTAGTTAATCCACAAAATATTACTTATGAATTTATAGATGAGGTATGTAAAAAGTTCCTATAAATCAATTTAAAGTACATTATAATACATTAATACTCATCATTTTTAATAGATTATAAGATATTGCAATAAAGTTGAAGTATATGGTATATCTCAAGATCCTGATACAAATTATTACATTATAATATTTAAAAGAGATCAGTATTTGAAAAATTTCTGTGTAAAATGTGGGAAGTATAATATAAATACAAGCAAATTATTGTGTAAGTGGTGTAAGCATTGCCAAATAAGTTGGTTAAAAGAAAATTTCACAAACTGGACTAGTGAAAATAAACAAATTGATAATTTAATTCAAGAAATGCAATTAAAAATTAATGATACATTATTTGCTAAATGGATACCATACTATCAGTTTGATAATATTAGTAAAGAGTTATGTAATGCAACATATTCGGCAAGATGGAAAGATGATTTATCGAGTGGCTATTATAATATAGGAGATTCAGTTATTTTAAAACATTTAGTTAATTCGCAAAAAATTACTTATAAATTACTAGATGAGGTATGTAAATTTTCTGAAAATTTATTTAAAGTACATTATGATATATTAATACTATCATTTTTATTAGATTCTAGCATATTATAATAAACTTCAAATATATGGAATATCACAAAATCCTAGTACAAAAGATTACATTATAGTCCTTAATCTTAATCAAGAACAGTATTTTAAAATTTTTTGTACTAAATGTGCTAACAAATATGTAAATACAGAATATAAATGGTGTGAAGTATGTCAAAAATGTTATTTGAAAGAAAATTTCACAAACTGGACCAGTGATAATAAACAAATTGATAGATTAATCCAAGAGATGCAATTAAAAATTAATGATGTTAAAGATATAATATTTGAATGGATACCATACAATCAGTTCAATGATATTAAAGAAATAGGTAAAGGTGGTTTTGCTAAGGTATATTCAGCAAGATGGAAAGATGGTCCATTATATTGGAATAGAAAGGAATATACAAGAGATTTAAATAAAACAGTGGCTTTAAAATTTTTAAATAATTCTCAAAATATTTCCAATAAATTTCTAAATGAGGTATGAAAATTTTTTATATTTAATTTGAATAATTTTTCTTAAGTATAATATATATATTTATTTTTTTTTTTAGGTTAAAGCATATTCAATTAATAATTTTAATAATATTGATAATTCTGGTGAAATTCTAAAAATATATGGTATATCTCAAAATCCGGATACTAAAGATTATATTATGGTTCTTCAACATGCGAGAGGAGGAAATTTTAACAATTGGTTAAACAAAAATTATAAAAACTTTAAGTGGTCCTATAAATTAAAAGTGTTAAATAATATTATTAGTGGTCTTAAAGAAATCCATCAAAAACATATGGTTCATCGTGATTTACACACAGGGAATATACTATTTATGGATACTTATTATTGGGTTACTTCAAACTATATTTCAGATATGGGATCAAGTGGAGAAGTTGATAATATAGATGAAACAAAAATCTATGGAGTTATGCCTTATGTAGCTCCTGAAGTGTTAAGAGGAAGTCCTTATACCAAAGCAGCAGACGTATATAGCTTTGGGATGATTATGTATTTTATAGCAACTGAGAAACAGCCATTTGCAAATCGTGACCATGATGCATTATTAGCATTAGATATATGTAGCGGAATTAGACCTGAAATAAACGAACAAGAAGCACCTAAATGCTATGTTGAATTAATGAAAAAGTGTTTAGATTCAAACCCAGCCAATAGATTAGATGTTACTGAAGTAGAAGAATCAATTAAGCTATTTTATGAAGATCAATTCAAAGCAGCAGAAGAATATAGATTAAATGATAATGATGGAGATAAAAATAATCAGTTAACAACTCATCCTCAAGCTATTTATACATCTAGATTACTTAATCCTTTTACAGATAATCTTCCGAAATATACAGATGATAATTCTAATTGCTTAGACTGTGCAATTTGATAGAAGTAGACTTTATAATTATTTAAAAGAATTAGTTTAGTTTATAATGAGAAATTATTACAAATTTTTTTTTTTTTTTTAAATAGTAACTCTCAATGTTATAAATTTTTGTTCAACACTGATTATAGAGTAACATGTAAATCTTTCTTTACATAAATAAAATCAGTTTGTAATTGATCAACCAATTTATTGTTTAAATAAATAATTTAAAATTGATAAAATAATTTGATATCTTTAATATTGCTCAGTAATAATAACACTCCAAAGATTCAGATCTTCAAAATCTTTAATTTCAATCTAACTCTATTTCTGCATCAGAAAAATTCCTTGAAAAGTGCAATTTTAAAATGATAAAAGTAGTTCTTCTGACATCATCAATAATTGTTCTAAGTGTTACTGGTAGAGATGCCTTAAAGTAAAGAATTATATGTCCGTTTAAAAGATCCTTCTGTAAAGTACAATTGAGAACTAAAGTTAAAAAATTTGTATATCGTGCGAAGAACTTATCTCATTCAATACGCTAGGACCCCGAGCTATACATAAAAAGGTAGGGTACGGGTTTGCGTAGAATTGACCAAAATAATCATGTAGATCTTTCCTTTTCTAGATAATTCTGGCCAGAATTTATTTCCTTTTTTAGACGCTGACTGGTATTATCATAATTCCGGCCCTGAAAAAATGCGTAGAGCTAATAGTGATTTTTTTTTGGACACCTTACCTCTATATATATAGCTCGGGGTCCTAATACGCTTGATGTTATGAATTCAACAGCCATGTTGCATATTTCAATGATCCCATGATCACTACAGATTACTTTTGATATATCATTAGGATTATGACTAAGAATTATTTAAAATATACTGTAGTACCGAATCAGTCATATTTCGTGTTGAATTAGAATTGACAAATATGTAAAGAATTACCTCTGTTTGGTGAAACAAGACTATGAGTTTGGAACATTTATGTTTTAATTAGTTGTAAATTTTGATAAATTTGTTAAAAAGTACAAATAATTGTGCTCAGCCTATATACTATGTAAATAATATTTGATACATCGTCCGCGTTTATAATATGAATAAAAGAAATAAGAGCTTTTCCGGCCCTCTTTAAGAAAAATGGTATATTCAAACAAAGACGTGTTTTCTCAATATTTAAAGAATTACAAGATGTCAAAAAATCTCTTTATTCATGTCTTTTAGTAGACAGGACTTGGTGTGTATGGTGCGTAACTGCAGTGCCAATTTTATGGAAAAATCCTTTACGAACTAATAATTCTAATTATCTATCTGAAAAAGCAGTATGTACATTATTTAATGTAATATATTAATTCACATTTATCTGTAGAATTAAGAGATTAATTAAAGAGTCAAAAAATTTATATGGAAACATATCAACATCCTTTGTTTAATTAATTACATTAACGTTAACTTCCGGAGATACTTAGACTATTACCGAAAAGTGATTGGACCGCCCAACGCGCCTGTCAAAAGAAATCCCAACAAGTTTTATCATAAGAAATGAGATATTAAAATAATTTATTAACATGAATACAAAGGTCACTCATTTTTCCATTCACATAAATTATGATTGTCAACCTATCAACTACATCAAATTTCAGGAGCTGAGCATCTTTTGTTGTGTGTAGTAATGACCAGAATATTTAGAAGGATTATCTAGAATATGGAAATCAATTAAAAAATTAGTATTTGATACTATGTGTCGCCTCACTGATAACTCCGGGATCATTAAACTGATTGAAGTACAAAAAAACCTAAATGACGTTTGTATTAGTCATACATATGATGGGGATGGTCCAAGTGATCCATTTTTCTAAAACCCTGAAAACTTTGATTAAGCATGCAAATATATACTCTCAAATATTTGAGAATGGTTGGAAACTTATTACAAGATTTCTTTCATACCTCGTAAATCTGTCAAGATTAGAAAATTGAATTTTTAACTTTGTTTATT
The DNA here is from genome assembly GCA_021464525.1 of Rhizophagus sp. LPA8_4_AMF. Classification (NCBI taxonomy): domain Eukaryota; kingdom Fungi; phylum Glomeromycota; class Glomeromycetes; order Glomerales; family Glomeraceae; genus Rhizophagus; species Rhizophagus sp. LPA8_4_AMF. The sequence goes on along the minus strand of JADRCO010001589.1, from coordinate 9,690 downwards.
GTCATGAGTTACATAATTTAATAGATTTATCATTTCCTATTTTAAGAATTATTAAAGTTCGACGAGTTCCTTCTAAAATTATAGCAAATTTTAATTGAAAGTACAAAAAGGAAATCTTTTAAAATTAAAATATATTATGATGGCGTTAATAGTAAAAAACATTCAAACAATATACCAAAATTACCCAAATCTTGAATATCATTATTCTTTAATAATGCTAATTCACTTTTCCCATCATTTGAATTAAATGTCAACATTTCATTGAGATAGATTATTCTTAATATAAACTGAATTATCACCAATTAGTTGTTTAAATTAAATTTTATTCTAGTAAGAAATTCAACTTACAGGATATATTATCATTTCTTATTAATTGGTATCCAATATCTTTAAGAATAAGTAATATTTATCTAAATGCACGGAAGCGAAGCAATAATTACAAGATTATAAAACGAAAGGAGTTATTAAAAACTGTTACATTGGACGCATAGAAATTTGAAATTATTTTATTTTATATATAATACAAATTGAAAAGGGTTTTTTCTTAACAAAATTTATATAGAAAAATAATGTTCAAAAATCAGAAAAATAAATTATTTCTAATCTAATAAATTTCAATGCAACTTTAAAGGCTTATTTTCTTAATTTTCATCGTGTACATGTTTAATAAAGTGAACAAGGTGTGTATATTTATGTTAATAATTATTGTGCGCCGCGTTTCCCGTTTTCATAGGTATATGCTGTGAGTTGAACCGCGCCACTCACATGATACTATGACTTTATTATCATCATGTGATATTGTGTACAACTATTAACTACGCGTCTTATGTCTCAGGATTATAAGGTACGTCACTATCCATAATTATTAATTTCACAATTAACTACTACGCAATTTCATATGACACCAAAATAATTAATTCGGAGAACTTTCTCTCGGATGTTCCCTTTTAATTATTTAACCAATTTAGTAAGAGAGCTAATAATTACGTCAATTTCATTAACAAATCTTTAGTATAATGCCGGTATCTTCCCGTTTGCTCGGCATATTTTTATTCATAAATCAATTGTATTCAAAAAAATATAAAATGCGCAAAAAAATCCTCTCAAAAAAAATAGAGCAATATGAATCAATTTTTTCCTACTAGTGAACAAATACAAAATCTTGCTAATAAAGTAAGAAATGGTGTGATTGTTCAAATGTTAACTGGAAATTATTTGCTTAAACCGAGCTTAGAGTGTAAATTGCTATTGGATAATCAACATTGTACAATTAATGTCGACGAAATTTGGACGCATTTAACAACGTCACAACAAAAGTATCTTACGAATCTCGCAGATAACATGAATAGGATTCGGAACTCTGCCACTATCGAGTCAATCTCTCGAATAAATACTCCGCAAACCGCAAATACCACTTTAGGAAATAATTTTTTGAATGGTACAAATTTCCATGAAGATAAAGATAAGAGTATAGAATCTTTGATTTTACCCTTAGGTATGGTTTACGAAATATGCTTTCACTTCTCGAGCTTTCGTTAAAGTATTAAACCACCATTTATTTCACTATTACAATTAGGTATGGTTTACGAAAGGTCCTTTCAATGGTAAACGCCATTTATTTCACTATTTAGGTACGTTCATTTATGAGAGAACCTTTAATGAAATTTCAACTTCGTTAAAGTATTCAAATATTACCTTTTCACTATTACTTTTAGGTATGCTTTACGAAAAATCCTTTTAATATTTCACCATATAAGAATAAGTTTTTTTTTTAAGAATATAATGTTTAACGATACTTTATTGTGTGTATAACATAAAATTGTTCGAGTTTAAGATTATATGTATCATTTTTAATAAAATTTAAGTTATTATTCATAAGATTTCTCTAAATATTTATATACAGTACCTTATAAATTTGTATTTGTATTTTCTTAATTTTCAAATATTTTGTTACAAAAGGTAGAGAGTAAAATAAAAAATAATTATTCTTCATAATTTCATAAGTATTATTTAATAATGTCTATCATTAGTGTTAACTACTTTTTTTAGCAAAGAAAAATAAAATAAAATAAAATGAATATTATGATGGAGTATAAAAAAAAGGAACCAATTGTGCAACCTTTTTTTAGTCGGGATAAGTCACATTGTAACTAAAAAAAATTGTAATAATATAAAATTTCTAATATCCATTAAAGCTTTCACCTTGAAGGTACATCCGCAAAATGAAAATTATTTTAAAAAGAGACTATTTATATAAAAGATACAGGTTGCAGAATTATTTAAAAGTTTATTGTCGATGTGTCGTTGAAGTTCTCGTCATTTTACTTGAAAGGACTATCACTTCCAATTTCAGGTTGAAAATTGCTCATTTCGTCCCTTTATCGGATATAGTGTCAGAAACGCGTATCATACAATTTTTGAATAATTTAAAGTTCTATTATAAATGATTTTAATAAAATGTAAGCATCCGAGTCCAAAATGATCAAGTATACGATAATGGGAAGTTAATAAAACTTAGTTAAAATGTTGCTGTTATCAAATAACGTTTTAAATGGCACGTAGATCATTTTTCACATTTTTATGGATTTTTTTTTTTATTTTTTATAACGAAAAGTTGAAAAATATTTTGATATTTTTATAAGAAAATTTCTTATTAAAAAAAAACTGTCATATAATCTTGATTACTGAGTATTGATCCTGACTTGGGTATTGATTTTTGGATAGATGTCTTGGATATTTTTTATTGATGACAATTTGTGTAACTGTTTAACTGATAACGTTATATACTTTAATTAATACAACTCATTATGGTCCATTATTTATACTGTTTACACCAGAACTCGGTGAACGGGCATGAGCGCTAATGAATGAGAATATTTACGGCAAAAGCCGTGTTTTTTGCATTTTCCTGAGCCCAAACTCTTTTAGGTATAATGAGAGCCAAATTAATCACACAAAACCTCCCTTTTTTGATAAGGCGTAGTAGATGAATGATCTACATTTTGATGATGATTTGAATCAAAAAAAATCCCCCAAAAAATGTTCTGAAAGTAATTTTTCAAATAAAAAGATTTCCGGTTACTTATCAAATGTAGCATATCATGCATCACCGGAATTACATTTAACCTTTAATCGTCGTGTCTTAATCGATGACCTAATTCCGTTCATATCAAGTGAGATCATCGCATAATACTATTTATATCTTCAATAAAAGTCGACTTTATTCACAAAAAAAGTCTCTTGTGGACATTTTTTGCGAAAATGATTTTTCTTGCATTATACAATCATAAAGATGAGATTGAATATCTGATGCATAAGTACGTATGATAAGATTAATCATTTTCTTAATATCTCTGTTATTATTATGGAAATTTTTATATTAACAATGTTATTATTTAAATAAAAGTAATCTTGATTTTTATTTTATTTTAATGTTTAATTTGAAAAAAAAAGATTTTTATTCGATTATTTTATAATTGAATCAGTCCAAAAATAAACGCTAAAATTAAATATAAGTTTTAACAAGAAAAATAGTTAATAACTATACTGCCACATTTTCCGCTTTTTTTTGTTGTGAAAAGTTTTTCACTTTTGTAGTAAAATAAAATAAGAATTCAAGTGTATGTATCAATAATTGTCCGGATCTACGCACTACGCGATTGTCATAGACCATCCAAACTAATAAAATCGTATCATCTTCCCAAAAACCTTCAACAAATTTAACCGGCTAAATATTCTTAATAAATTAACCGATCACAACTTACTTATGATATGCACATATTTTTGCGAAAGCTCACTTAAGATTACTTGTCAATTTCCAGGTGTTACGTTAAAGTAAATTTTTTTGAAACATTTAATTAGTATCTAATTTCGCATAAATTATTAATTTTTTATTCACTCAATTTTCTAATAAGAAAAATTGACCACATCGTTCACAAAATTTAGATCATATTTAGTAAATAAAGTCATAATTATTCATTAACGCTTTGGGTTAAACTATTTTTCGATTAGCTATATTAAGTAATTTATCATACATAATAAAATCAACACCGATTTAGAACTTAGAATTCCCTTATAGTACAAATCACCATAATGAAATAAATATAATTGTACCAATATCAAATTCACAACAATATTTAAGAATCGTGTTCAGAATGACAAGAAAACCGTAAGACTAATAGTTAAAAAGAACAATTAGTTAGTTTATTTCTTTCTTTTTTTATATTAGCAATGATTGTGAAGGGTTTAAGACTTTCTGGAAAATATTTATTCTTCTATTTGGGTTTTTTTTCTATTTAAATAAAATTAATAATAATAAATTAATAATGTTACTGAAATAAATATTAATTCCACTTACCATAAAGTCCGAAAGGGCTATTTTTTAGACAAAAAAATAATTAATGTAACTTTTAAAAATAAATTTTGAAAAAAATTCTCCCATACTTACCAGGAAATCCGAGAATTTACGGTATTTTATACAATTACGGCATATGTCGTAATTGACCGCAAAAAATAATTCCAACGGCACCTATAAATATACGCCTAAATCTTTAAGCCAAGTTAATATATTGAAAAAATATATATAAAAATTGTTACACAGTACGTTGAAATTAGTGAGCTAATCGTGACCGAACATAGTGATCGAGAAGTGACCATATTAATCACGTGGCCGGACCGATTCTCACTTCATCAAAATCGTCATCCTCTGCATTAGACTGACTTTGTACGCGAGGATGTTGAGCGGGAGTGTGATCCCGAAGATTGGGAGGGGAGTGATTATTACGGGAAAAGTTTCCTCAGCCGGTCTTTTCCTTTGTAGATGTGTTGAAGAAGAAGCTTCCTACTCCTAAGCAAGTCATTAAAATAATATATTCATGGTTAAAAAGTAAAATCTTTCAATTGTATAATTGAAATAGCTAAAGGCCTACAAGTTCACTTTCTTCTTCCTTTTTTGACGTAGCTTTAACTCTATGGCTGAGGATACCCAATTGCAGTTCTTGGTAAACAACAGCACTTTTCGTGAGATGATCATTTCCAAGTTTCAGCATGTCACCCGCACCTTGCAATTAAAAAAGACAGTCATTATAAATAGCCTATTATGTGTTTTGAATGCAACTTGGGCAGAGAACATCCTGATCCGTTGTAGTTCAGTCTGCTCTTCCCAGAATCTTTCAATAGAATCTACACTGATGTTTTCCCAAAGAATAAGAATTATATGAATTTTAATAACAATAATAATATTGCAAATACGAATTGTAAGAATCTGAGGAAAGACGAAAGTGATGATTAAATACAACACTGGCTCTGGTCCTCTGGAGCATCTAGGACCCAGGACAGGGCCGAGGTGCAGACATTGAACCGTGGAGGCCCCCAGAGGAGAACGCAAGTGTCCATACTTCCCATATCAGGATTGTATGCTCGTCAACAGAGTCAAAACTGTTCCCATTGCAAGTTCGGAACCCGCAATAGTAGTTGAAGATGTGTTGTCTCACAGACACAGAGTCACAGATACAATGCTCGTTCTGGTCCTCAAAGTATTAATTTGAAAATCCAAAATAATTTTGTATCGATATTATCACTATTGAAAATAAATTCAATGAAATGAATAATAAATGCAATTAGTAGTTTTGTGCATTGGGTGCAATTACTACTCTATAGACTTCCAGTTAAAAATTTTCTATGTTATTGGACCCTTTCGTTGCCAACCTTTCATTTACTTATGTGATCCCTTTCCAGCACCTTAATGAAAATCTATACATGATAATTAAGATTAGCATGCTTTATGATATAATTACTATTACTAAGATACTTAGATTTCATTTTATTTTTCAGTACTCTTTCTGCGTTTTACATTTATTCTCATTAAACAAGACAGAAACTCAGGATATAATTAGAATCGAATTATAATTACAAAGTATAATAATATACTTATTGTGACATTATACAATAAGTAAATTTGTAAGTTAATTTATGGAAGAATATTACTATTTAATATTCTTAAATTATTACTTCAATTTCCTTCAAGGTATAATAATTTTGGACTTTAATATTATGTGTGATTTCATCTTTTTTTTAAAAAAAAATAATAGGACTTGGTATAAATAAATGATAATTCTTTCAATGAAATCATAAATAATAGCCACATACATTAAATTAATGATCTTTTTTTTTTATTTTCTTTTCTCCATATATTCATCTAGGAAATAAATTTTCATTCACAAATATATATATGCCTTGGGTCGATTTGCGTCAGTTGAACTGACGCGTCAGGTATTGATTGGCATCTGACGCGCGTCACCTATTAAGCTTCCATAGTAAACACAGCAAATTTATATAATATAATGTATTAATACATATTGTAAAAAATATATATTTATTTGGTTTATATGAAATTATAAAGTGCAAATTTACTTGAAAAAACTCGTAATTTATAATTAATTTTGAAAAGAAAATCGAATACTAGATGAATACCGGACAATAAACCGGACGAATATTGGTATTCGAATACACGAATATATAATCACAAATAAACTGCCCATACTATTTGAAAACGATAATTGTAAATTTATAATACTGAAAATTTAATTATGCCATCGATCTACATACATCTGACGCAACGTCGCAACGTCAACAACTGACGAAAATCGACACCTGAGGTATAAGATATAACATATAATTTAATTGAATCATATTCATGTGCAAAATAATTTACTAATGCTGCTGTAATAATTTTTTTATTTATACACGAAAAATATTCTCGTGTTAGCGCTCAATATTTTTAAAATTGTATAATAATATATATAATTTTAAGAATTTATTTTATAAAATAAAAAATTTTTTACATGACTACATTCTAACAAATAAAAATAATTGTACCAGATTAATCCATTTCTTTAATAAATTCATAAACTTTAACAAATAAATCATCATAATATTGAATTTTAATATTATACAATTCAAATTCTTTCACTTCATCCTTTAAAGAAAATAAATCTTCACTTTTAATTCTAAATATTATGGAGTCATCAATGTAAGTATTCGTAATAGATAAATATTTGACCCTCCTCTTTTTCATTATATATTCCTTTATACAGGGTAAAATAGCCATACCATCATTTTTCTTTCTATTACTAATTAATAATTTTTCAATAAAGGTATTTTGAGAATTTTTTAAAAATATTTCTAGATCAATTAAATTAATAATAAGGTTTAAATTCAAATATTTTAATTTAAAAGGAAGAACTTGACCTAATTTTCTTAATATAATTGAACTACTGTTAATGTTATGACTGAAAAAATTATTTGCACTAATAGAAAGATAACTAAGATTTTGTTTTATGTTTTCAATTAAATCAATAGAAAGATAATTAATCCGTTCTTTAAGTTCGTATAAATCAAGAAATTTGATATTCTTACAATATATTATAATGTTAAGTACATGTTGCTCTAATAATAGAAATTTGCTCCCAAAATTTTCTAAATAATCACCAGATTTTTTCAATAATAATTTTAATGATTCATCAATTTGTGATCTCCCATCTATAAATAAAGATTTTAATTTAAATGGTTTATTTAAATTAATAATTTGATGAATAAAGCTACTATTTAAAGAAAAACAATAAATGATATGAACAGATTCTAAAACATTTAATTGTTCAAATATTTTGTCTAAATTGATTATACCATTAAAATTGACTTCATATAATATGATCGTATTTAAAGTATTTGAACAATTAGCACCTTTTGATAACAATAATGATTGAAATAAAGGAAAATTGTCGTGAGCTAATACAATTTTTTTAAGATTTTGATGTATATTAATTATTTGTAATATATTATTTTCGACATATGTACATTTCTCATTATTGTTGAGATATGAAAAATTAAGAGTATTATCAATATAAAGTTTTAAACTTCTAACATTGTGAATGAAATTCCGATTTTGTAAAATTATTTCAAGCATATCATCTTGATAGGAATCATAATTTCGATGATAAAAGATATCAATGCTTAAAGTCTGTAAATTTTCATTTTCAATAAACATTTTAAATAGTAACGTTTGAATCAATCTTCTAAAATCAGATTCTGATTTTATATCTTTTAAAAGATATCTAACTTCAAATTTTAAAGTTTTAAAAATATCTTTAGACCACTTAGTAGTAGAAGAAATAATCTTCCGTGTATCCAAATGTTTTATAAAACTAGAATAATTGAAAAGTATGCTTGAAGGTACTAATAGTTTATCATAAATTTTATATTCATTTAATTTTGATTTTAAATCACTATTTAAATTATACAAGTATATTTCAATAAATTTATAATTTCCAGTAGTAATTGAAAATGGATTTTCCCATAATAATGGAATCGCTAAACGACACCATAATCTATTAATGAGAATACATGAATATAAAGTTGAAAAATCATTCTCGAAATTTTTTATAATATAATATGTTATTTCAGGTAAATCTCCTGAAAATATTTTTGAACAAGACATCGTTTTCATATGCTAATTATTATATCGGGACTATGTAAGCGAAGAGATAAAAAAAAAAAGAAGATATTTGTGTACGACCGGATAAACTATTTTAATTTTCGGAATGGTGATTCCGATATAGTCGCACAATTCGTGTTGATTAGTAATTGGGTCACGATTTACATATCAATGACAGCCATGTGATGATCACTTAACCCCTGTTAAAAATTATAGTAGATCATGACGTAAATTTCGAGGCGCAGCAATTTGATGAACCGACGCAGTACCAAAAAAAAATACATTTTTTAATAGAATTCATATGCATGCACTCACAAAGGTTTGGTAAGGAAGAGAGAAACTGGGAAAGTTTATTTTTAAATAAAATAATTTATTTTGTGATTTTAACAAACATGCCAATATTGATAAGATTTTTTTGGAAGTATATTGTGTGCAATTAACAAAACTTTTATTTCAGTGTAAATTACAGCTTTTATCTGTTTAGTGTATAATAAATGAGTAATAGATAAGTATTTTTTTTTTATTGTGATTATTGTAAAACTGCTGTTTTAAGAAAGATTTTTCTTATTAATAATATTAAATATATCGGCGAAATAATATAAATATGTAGATTTTTATGAACTTATTACAATTTTTATCTTTTAAACTATTTATTATTTCAAAAGGAAATACAAAAAAAAAAAATGTGTGAATTATGACAGTTAAGAGTAATTTTGTGTTTCATGATCAACCAATCGTAATTATCAAAAATATTTTTTTTGGATTGATCGATAATTACGTATTTCAATATCTGATCGTAATATATGTAATTTATATCAAGACTACTAGTATATTATATTATAATAAATAAATAAATAAATAAAGCACAGTGAAAAAGTAAATAACAATTTCATACAATATTATTATTGAAACAAAATTTAAAAATTATTATTCCAAATTAAAAATTGAAATTTTCTTTATTCAAATTATCAACAAATTTGGCTTGAATTAAGGACAAAGTCTTTTACTAATAAAAACTTTATTAATAAAAAAATTATTCATATGTGTTATTTATACTTTATGTATTTCATAACATTTAAATTTAATAAATTACATATTAAAATTTGTACACTATTTGTACTAAATAAAACTAGGAAAACGGAAACCGTTAAAGTCCGTCGCGCTCATTTACTTGGTATCTTTTTTTATTAAAAAAAAAA
>JADRCO010001588.1:0-18281 GCA_021464525.1 Rhizophagus sp. LPA8_4_AMF | reverse complement strand
TTTATTTCGGCTTTTTACCATTTTGATTTGCATTGACGAATTGTTTATTTTTTTTCGACATTTTCGACATGTCAAAATTCTTTATTTACGACATGCATCTTTAAATGGTCATTTTTACGAACCAATCAAATCACATGCTTCAATCATAGAGATTTCCCATATCAGGCTACACTTATATAATAAAGATAATCTATCCCAACCACATGTCAAATCTTCGCGTGACAAACATCACAAGACATATGACGTAGACTTCCAAACTTTGCTTCACCAGCTTCAACAACTCCGTATTAGACGTATCAACCTCGACCATAACTACACATCCGTTTCCGAGTCCCTCGCATGACGCAGGTGGCTTGACCTCTACTGGCTCTTCCTTTTTCCGGCACTTTTCCTTTATACGTGATGTGGGTCCAGTCTTTACGACAAAATTCCGATCAATTCGTAATAGATGATAGAAATTTCTTCTGCGTCCAGGTTTCATTTATAGAGGGTTTATATCTTTTTCTATTGTTTTTATATTTCTTTTTTTCTTTCTCTCCCCCTATTATATAACTTTGGAATCATCCGGCCGTAGGCTTAGTTGTTCTGATCGTTAGGTCCTGTGACTTTCTTCTTCCTTTTCTAATCCAAAGTGGCATTACCTATCCTTCGGGATTTGTATCTTGGTTACTCTAGTTAGTTTCATACGGAATTCTTTAAATAGTCTTCTAGAAATGTATATTGTAACTTTGTTCACCTTGAGAAATAAAAATAAAAATAAAAATAAAACCTAAATTTTTCTTTTTGCCGGTGATAGTGATTAGCATTATGATAGTGATTATAAAAAGGGTATTTTGGCTTTATAAATTTGGGACATTAAAATTCGGTGATAATAGGCAGGATGTGATTATATATGGGATGATTATAGACAGGTCTGACTGTATTACAACTTATGGCTGCAAAGAATCTATACAATTTTTTATGTGCATAAATCTACAGAGAATCTAACCCAGGATTTTACCATCAAGGAGCTTACAGAAGTATCTAGGTTGGATTTAATGGACTAATCGAAGTTTACAAAATCATGGAAACCAGTCTAATCACTAATCTAACGTAAATAATATTAATATTCTTTAATTATATTATAATTTAAATTAATTTTATTTTAAATGTAAAACTTAATCCAACAATCCAATACTTATAAAAATATATAATTTACTAATTATGCTTACTTCTAATGAGTTTGATCTTTTATAAGAGTTAATTTTAATTCTTGATCTTTTTGAAGAGGCAACTTGATGAAAAATGCATTATTTATAGTATTATAAATGGCAAAGAATCTATATCATATAGCTAATATTTTGAATTTTATTGAAAATCCAAATACAAAAATGGATCAAAAGTAGGATGGGTGATTACTGACCTTTCAAAGCAGTAAAGCAGGAAAATACAAGAATCCACTATCTAAGAATTTTTAGAGGTGCAGAGTTATTTTTCGAAATTCATAAAATATTAAAAAAAATACATATAAAACCTGTGATTTCCATTGTATTTCTTTATGTTTCAAGCCATCAATGAAACTACATATGGTGGATACTATAACCGCCAAAATTCCTAAATATATTTATAATTCACCAAGTATTTCTATTTCAACATGGTCACATGCCATTCAGAAACATCGCAAAAGAAGTCCAAGACTCGTTTCCAAGATCTCAAAGATCTCTGCAAGTCTAAAATTCAATAACTCGAAAGTGATTATTATAATAACAAAGATTCACAAAATTATGATTTATAATTCAATCATCATTTGAAATATGTGATATATATACCCAGTAAAACTAGAATAATTATGGACATTAATGATTACAACTGGAACTCAATATATCAATTGAGCAAAAACAGTTTATAAACTTCATGAGTCATATAAGAAGTACAATCTTTATTTAGTTTTTGTAATTTTTGTCTAGTTTTTATTCAATCAATTTTTTTGTAAGATTTAAATGTATAATTATTGTATGTTTTATTAAAACTTCTTTTACTAGGTAGTTGACCTGTATAGATTTTAATAAGCTGGGGCATATGGAATACTAGTTAAAAGTGATAGATAATATTAGATTAGTTTTTTCTCATTTAGCTAAGACCAAGACAACTTTTGAATATAATTCATAAAATTTTACAATCTTCTATAATTTGTAAGAATTTGTGGATTTGTAGTAATAATTATTAATCACTTTCACCATTTGAATTTATATTGCTGTCATATGGAAATGCATAAAGAGCAACTAAGCAAAAAGGGTGGTTAAAAGTCTTAACACCCAAGCTTCTGGTATTTTTAATAATTTTAAAAAGAGTATTTTTTTTTGTATATATATATTATATATATAGTATTGTGTTCAATAAAATTACTTACATAAAAATATATATTCAAAAATATTTATTATAACAAATTGCAAAAATAAAAAACTTGAGATCTTTTTTAATTTTTTGTAGTTATTTATTTAACATCAAGCTTAATTTAAAGTTAGGTAGGAAAGTAACTAAATTTAATGGACAATTAGGAAAAATTTTGCTTAGAATTAAAAACATTTCAATTGTCAGATTTCAATACTTATTTAAAAAATATAATAGTATTTAAATCAAAGAAATCATATTACTATTTGAATTATTATAATTAGAGAGTTGATTAGCCCTTTACAGTACTAGTAACTAAACCGATTTTCGACTTCATGATGTTAAGATAGTTTCGAATTTTAAATGGATAAATAATGTCAGTTCATATTATCATTACTTTAAAATGGAACATGTCCTAAATATCTGATGCATATGAATATATCAATCTACTCAGAATTCTCATCTTCGCCATATTACTAAACCACTCATAAATATCATCATGTTATTGCTGTTTCTTAATCTGCAGTTTTGTTCATTATCTTTTTAATACCTTTCCTTTTTAACAGGTACAGCAGATTTTATTTTAATCCAACCATGTCACATAAAGAATAATTAAGTTTTGACAATGACGGAGTCTAAGCTATATTATTGGATGTTATTTGCATTATTTATTTCATCAATTTGTGACTATTGATTTTAAACCCTAGAATAATAAGTTTTTACTTTATTCTTTTAAAAGGTGGTATTTCGGTTAATTCACAACTACATTTTGTATGTAACGTAAGATGGATACATTCAATAATCATAATTCCATAATAAATTACATGTCAAATTACTGTATCGCACAATTTTAAATAAAGAATTCATATTAATAGTAATGATTTCATTCTAGAAATATCTAGATAAAAATAAATGAATACTTTACTTTAGAATAATAAGTTTATAAACAACTGTATTTAATATATTATTCCTATCTGGTATTTTAAAATTGCTACTAAATCATTAATCACTATCCTTTATAAAATCATACAAATTAACCAGTGAGTTATGGTAACTTTGCACTTTAATATTATATAACCTAAATTCCTCCACTTCATCTTTCAATGAAACCAATTCCTTTTCACTATTACAGTTTCCATTAATTGATGTGCTCTTAAAAGAATTCAAAATAGCCAAATACTTAACTCTTTTCTTTTTCATAATATATTCTTTTATATAGGATAAAATATCTTGTACATTTTTATTATTGATTATCAATTTCTTAATAAAAGCATCTTGAGAATTTTTTAAGAATACTTCAAAATCACTTGTTTTAATGTGAAGCCTCAAATTTAAATATTCTAATTTAAAAGGAAGAATTTGTCCTAAATTTCGTAACATGAATGAATCACATTGGCTGTAATTATATACGCTGATTGTAAGATAACTAAGATTTTGTTTCATATTTTCAATCAGATAAGTAATATAAGTAATCTGATTTTTAAAATCAAGAAATTTAATATTTTTACAATATTTTATAATTGATTCAAATAATCGTTGTTTTAATGATAGACAATAATCAAACCCAATGTCGTACCCAAAATTCTCTAAATGTTCACCATGTTTTTGTAATAATAGTAGTAATGATTCATCAAATTCTGAATTCCAATTTATAAATAAAGATTTTAATTTTAATAGTTTATTTAAACTAATAATTCGTTGAATAAAACTAGTATTTATAGAAAGACAATAAATGATATGAGCAGATTCTAAAACATTTAATTGTTCAAATATTTTATCAAAACTGATTATATTACTAAAATCAGTATAATAAAATATGAACAATTATTATCTTTCGTTAATAATAATGATTGATATAAAGGAATGTTATTATAACTCAATAAAGCTTTTTTAAGAATTTGATGTGAATTAATTATTTGTGATACATGATTTTTAATTACCATATATACAGTATATCACCATTATAATCATAAATACTATTAATATAAAGGTTTAAATTTCTAACATCACGAATAAAGTTTGGATTTTGTAAAATTAATTCAAAAATATCATCATAGTAAGAATTCCAAGCATGTTGGATCTCAATGTCAAGAGTATGTAAACTTATTTTGTTATCAATAAGCATTTTAAATAATTACATTTGAATTAATCTTCCAAAATTAAATACTGAATCAGAATTTCTATGTTCAGGTTTTAAAGTTTTAACAGCATTTTTAGACCACTCTCTAATAGAAGAAATAATTCTACATGTATTCAAATACTTTATAAAACTAGGATAATTGAAAAGTATATTTGAAAGAAATAAATATTCCTTAATCCTATATTCATTTAATTTTGTTTTTAAATCATCGTTTAACTTATGTAAGTAAATTTCAATAAAGTTACAATTTTTGGTAGGATTTGAAAATTGGTTTTCCCATAATAATGGAATTGCTAAACGACACCATAATCTGTTAACTAAAATACATGAATATAAAGTTGAAAAACCACTATTAAGATATTTTAAAACTTCATATGTTAATTCAGGTAATTCTCCTAAGGATATTTTTGAACACGACATAGTTGTGAGTAAAAGAGAGCGAGGTACTATTGTGACATGCCTGATCATAAATTTAATTAATTTCGGAACGGCTATTCCCGATAATAGTTGTACAAATCATATCAATTAATTGCGTGTAATGTAGTTCGCAATAAGTCAGTGTTAGTAATGTTTACCACTTAATCGAATTCTATTAACGAGTCAATTATAGAATTAAACAATTTATCGCGAACTCTTAACACGAATTGGAGATTCTCATAATTATCAAGAATTTAAAGTATAATAGATAAAATTCAAATTTATTAATAAAATAAAAAAAAAATTATATAAATCTATACAGTACTTTATAACCTAACCAAATATAAAGTTTAATTTACTATAAATAACTAAATCATCATATTTTTTAATTTTAATATTATATAACTCAAATTCATTCACTTCATTTTCCAATGAAAACAAATCCTTACTATAAAAGTTTCTACCAACCATTACACTTTCAAAGGTATCCAAAATGGCCAAATAATTGACTCTTCGTTTTTTCATAATAAATTCTTTTACATAAGCTAAAATATCATATACTCCTTTATTATGGATCAAAAGCTTTTTAATAAAAGTATTCTGAGAATTTTTTAAGAAAATTACCAAATCAATTAAATTATTAATATTAAGAATCAAACTTAAATATTCTAAATTATGAGGAAGTGATTGACCCAAATTTCGTAATATAATTGAACTACGTTCAATATTATTATTTATTCTTCGATTATCCAAATTTAAAGTTTCACAGACGTCAATAGAAAGATGATTAAGACTTTGATTTATATTTTCAATTAAACCGAATACTAAATGAATAATTTGATTTTCATATTCACATGATTCAAGAAATTTGATATTTTTACAATATTTCATAATTAATTCAAGTAATTCTCGTTTAATTGTTAAATCACAACCGTATCCAAATCCAAAATTCTCTAAATATTCACCATATTTTTGTAATAATAATTGAAATGATAATTCATCAAATTGAGATCCCTCACTTATAAATAAAGATTTTAACTTGAATGGTTTAGCTAAGTTAATAATTTGTTGAATAAAACTATTATTTAAAATACAATTAATTACATGAACACATTCTAATACATTTAATTGTTCAAATGTTTTATCTAAGTTGATTATATGTCTAAGATTGATTTGATATAAGATGATTGAATTTAAAGTATTTGAACGATTATAATCTTTAGATAATAACAATGGTTGATACAATAAAAAGCTATTATTGTCTAATACGATTTTATTAAGATTTTGATGTAAATTAATTATTTGTGATAAACGATTATTAATACGGCTAATTAAGGAATCAGAAGAACTACTAAGAAAAAGTTTTAAATTTCTAATATTGTGAAAAAAATTTGGACTTCGTAACATTAATTCAAAATCATCATCAAGATAGGGATCATGAATAGGATGATGGTAGATCTCAATTTCAAGAGTATGTAATTTTACTTCATTTTCGATGAATATTTTATATAATGACATATGAATTAATCTTTCAAAACTAGTTATATACCCTAATTTTCTTTTTTCAGGTTTAAAAGTTTTAACAGCATCTTCAGTCCATTGTTCAATGGAAGTAATAATCTTCCATGTATTTAAATATTTTATAAAACTAGGATAATTGAAAAGTGTATTTGAAGGTATTAAATTTTCCTTAATTCTATATTCATTTAATATTGTTTTTAAATCCCCATTTAATTTAAGTAAATAAATTTCAATAAAATTATAATTTTCTGTAGGAATTGAAAATGGATTTTCCCATAATAATGGAATCGCTAAACGACACCATAATCTATTAACTAAGATACATGAATATAAAGTTGAAAAATCATTCTTAAAATATTTTATAATATCATGTGTTAATTCAGGTAAATCTCCTGAGAATATTTTTGAACACGACATGTTGTATCAAAGAGAGAAGAGGAGAAATATTAGTGTATTATACATATTTTAACTATTATCCGCTAGATAATTTCCGCTCCGATATTGTCGCACAATTCGTGTCATGTAGCAATTGGTGTAAATAAGGCGTTATGTCATTGAAGGTCACGATTCCCAGTAATGATCATCACTGGTGCGGTGATGCCGGTGATGGTCATTCGGTCAAAATTGTAATTGGCCTAAAGTTAAAAACACGTCATTTAAATAATTAATATAATATTTCTATTCATGAATCTGTAATAATTTTTCAATTTAATAAAATATTCCTTTGATGATAAAAATCTTTAATTGATTAATTGATAAATATTTAATCAAAGAAAAATATTGTATATTTTATACTCTATATTAATAGAATTCATTAAAATATATTCAATAACATAATAATTATAACGTTTTAATGAAATTTCTCTAATATATCTTCCTGTTTAATTATTAATCATTTTTTACTATTAAAATTTTATTTTTATTGAAATTTTACGTTTCATATACGCGAAAAAATTGCAGATCAACCATTTTTGAAAACGGCAATAATCGCACTAAAGTTTTAGTAAAGCGTCAAATTTTAATCAAAAAATTGTTTAATATCAACCACGCACTGGTGGTAAGTGAATTAGTGATCAATTTTTATAACCCTCTTTATTAATTAATTCAATTAATAATTTAATGCATTAAGCACACATATTAATATCTCTAAAAATCTTCTAGTTGTAGATTTTCTACTCTATACTAGAATGATGCTTTATAGTGTAGAGATGGTTAGTCGGTCCTGCGGTCTTTGATCGGTCCTGACGGTCTTTAGAAAATTTTTTAAAAAATAATAATAAGGCTGTATTCCCATTTTTTTGTGGCACAACAGAACTGGTTAAAGACCGAAAGTGGCAAATTTTGGTCTCAATCTAATCACCCAATTCAGAACTAGGCAAGTTTTTATTTTACCAAAACCAGTATTTATTTCTTTTTCGGTCTTTTTCCAATTTCGCTTCTGCTGGTCTTAAAAAAAGAAGTAAAAAAAGAAGTATAAAGGTCAATATTTGACATTTATTGGCCTTTTAGTCATACCTGCTGCGCCCCAAAAATTCAAGGGTGCATTCCTTACAACTTTTCCAAAGACCGGGGACAGGACCGTTCAGAACCGAAAGACCGCTAACCATCTTTATTATAATGGAATTACTATACTATGATACTTAGAATTTCTAGCCTGCATCATCCTTTTCTTTCACCATTATTGCTTTTCTGTTTAAATAGTAAATAATACGGGAACTCAGTACTTATAATTTTATATTCATTTGATAGAAAACCAAATTATTTTAGACATGCATCTAATAGACTTAATTTGTATTATTGTGATCCTGTATCACCTTCTCGTCTGAATTCTTATTGTAATGATAAGTAGCTGAAATTCGAAGTAATATAATTATTCTTATAATCTGTTTTTATTATCCAAGGGGTATTTGGTTTAGTTTGAATCTTAGTCAGTTGGAGTTGAGCCACAAATTTGCACAGAAGAAAAATCAATCCATTTTCCAATACGAGGAAGAGAGCGTGCACGACGTGCACGAATATACCCAGAAAATTGACCCGTTATGGGCCAACTCCACTCAAACACCTTTGAAATGCCAGGTATAGTTTTAGATTATTTCCTTGTTATTTTTTTTTTGATTTTTTATTTTTTCTATTATATAATCAAGAATAGATAATATAATATTGGCGACCCATATGTTTATTTGTATATTCTACTCTACTGTTATAAATAAATAAATATCGTATACTTTGAAATTTTGTTTACTGGTATTTAGTTTTTTTGGGACTTCTTTATGACTTTACCAGTAAATCTTTTTTTCCCTACAAAATAAATTTACACCATTATCTACAAGTCTATTGATTTAGTTCTGTAAATCTATCTATCTATCAATAAATCTATCATTCTAAGTTCCTCTAAGTTCAGTAATTGTTTTTTTGAATAAAAATTATTCAATAAAATCTATGATTCCTTTTTAACATTTTCCCCCTTAGTAAGATCACACCCGATCCTGACATACCTTTTCATAGTGTGAACAATCTATAATTAGGGACTTATAATAAAAAAATTAAACTATTAGGAAAATAAAATAATTAAACATTTATTTACTGTTGCATGATGAGAACCGACGGTTGCTTTAGCTTCTCCAGGTTAAAGAAAAACCTATCCACTTACTTCTATACTATTATACCAAACTAATAATTGTCATTAACTTCAAATTATAATAGTGGGCCTTCGTTGTCTGAAATGATCTTAACCCAAAGAGGTTTAGGACCCATTGTTGTGAATACTAATTCAAAGCATGAATTTCTGTGAGCAGATACTTGTTTAGTATCAGAACTCCAATGATCATAAACTTGAATGTCTAATACTTCACAATTATTTTTATTTTTTTGAATACTGGAGTCAGTTGTATAGCTAGAGGGTCCAACCACGAAAGAATTCACTTTGTTTTCTGAGCTGTTGGTTAGTTGTAGGTAAATGCGCATTTTGTAATTAACTACAATAGTTGCTCCATGATAATCTAACTCACATAAAATAGAAATAAAATTGAGTATTTAGATATGCTTTACGAGTTTAATGTGCCAAGTAACATATCAGCAGTTCTTCTTGATATTCAAGAGTTTTGGATGAAATCATGAAATAGAGTGAAAATTCTTAACATAATTGATAATTATGCGCAGTAAGTCAGTGTTAGTACTCACCCGGATGATCTCAAAATTTAAAATTGATATTTAACAAATTACTAAACCATGCCACGCACTCAACTCCATAATAAGTTTCCATAAATTAAACAAGCTAAAGCTTGAACTCGCACTTGTATAACTTGAGTTTATTTTATTATTTTATTTTTTATAGTATAGACAGAGAACATGGAAAAACAAACAAATGGTAGTTACAAGCATTACAAATATGAGTATAAACTAAACCCTGGTGAGTAATTCTTACCCCCGTGAGAAGTCGTCCTGCCTTTTATTCAACCCGAACTTTAGGCGTAACCAGTTCAATCCGTATTATAAAAATTAGAATAAAAAGATAAAATCTAAAAATCTAAATTAAAATAAAAAGAAAATAATCTATAAAAAAAAAAAAAAAATCTGAATGATCTAATAAAAATAAATTTCTATTACAATAATGATGAATAAAAGATGGCCATCCTCCTGAATGGAGGTAATTTGATGTAACTAGGATGATCCATAGTGGTATATAGTGGTCATCGTGATGAGAACATGTGAGATATTTCACTCGTATCGATACATCAAGGTGATGTAAAGTGTCTCAAGAGCGGGTTAGATAAGTTGTATATGTATTGTCGACCAGTATTTGAAGGACGGTAGTGTGTGAATTACATTGATGTTCCGTATTAGGTTTTTGATGTCAATAACGTTTTTTCTTTTGTTTGGTAATTCCTATAGATTTTCCCATGATTTTAGCACATCCACGTGTATCAACCAAATGTGACGATACAATCTGGCTTGAATGTCTGTCATGAAATCAAGAAGAAGGTGTTAAGTAATTTTTTTGTTTGTTAGTATATTGTTTGATCAAGCGTGTAAACTCTTCTGGGATAAAATGATGAATTATTAAATATATTTATGTGAGTTTTTAATGATTGGTGATAATAGCGCTAAAGCGTCAATGTCTTGTTTAGGGAAGTAGGTAATAGTATCTTTGGGAGTATGCACTTCAATATTTCAATTAGTGAAATTAATTTTGTTCTAATTCTTGTAATAGATTGTTGAGTTGTAACTCAACCTTTCGTTGCTATATAATGAAAAATAAAATCAAAAGTATTAAATTCATTTTTTTCAATTTTTTTTCCAATTTGCAACATTTGCTTAATTATATAGTGATTCTTCATTTCCATTTTCTGCTGTCTTGTTATACTTAGTGTTTTGGATTCGACTTGAATATTCATGTAACTCGACTCGAATATTCGGGTTGATCAACTGTGTAACCCGAACTTGACTCGACCTGATTATAGTTTAACCCGGATAACCCGGGCCAAACTCGAATTCATATTAAATTTTTTATAATCAGCAAGCGTCAAGTATTTAATACATTATATTAATTTTTGATTTTATAATTTTTTTTGGCTGGATATATATATTTTTATTTTATTCTAGTAAAAAATCAAATAAAAAAAAATGTATTTATTTGTATTCTGGATGGTATTTCTCTAAATGACGCCAAAGATTGGTCATATCAGAGCCACCAAATTTTCGTAGCCAAGTCCCTTTTACCCTTTACCTCTAGAGTATTAAAAAATCATTATGTCATTATGAAATAACAATATAAGATTATAAGTAGTCAATATTAAATGTATATTTTAATTTGAATATTATATCTTAAAAATTATTTTCTTGTGTACATTTAAGACACCTGACTACACAATGCGTATTTGCATCTTTATGCTCTGGTGGGAGTTCTTTCTCCTCAAAGAGATTTTTAATAAAAAGCTCACTACATAAAACTTTTCATTTTCCGAGTTGAATTGTTGGTTCAACAATATCAATAGTCTCAGACATTGTATTTTATTTAGTTTTTTACAAGTATAAAATAACAATAGCGATAAAGAAACTCTCTCATCTCGTAGATTAGTGAAAAAAAAAATGCGTCATCCGGGTCACCCGGGTTGATCTGGGTCAAATCAACAGTACAACCCTAACCCGATGGGTTGGGTCATGCGGGTTACAAGTTATTAAAATGATCTCGATTTAAAAATTCGGGTCGGGTCAATAACCCGGGTCTGATCCGATCTGTACAGAGCACTAGTTATACTTTCTCTTAAATCTTTTCAATATAAATCAAGATTTTCTTCCTGAATTTTACAATAGAATCATTCCTGAATAATAAAGAGAGAAAAAAGAGCGTTAAATTGAAGAAAACCATGTAAAACAACATAATAACTCTTAGTAACTTTGCCAAACTAGTCTTCCTAAATTTCACATAGAACAGTTTCAAATATAGAAAAAGAGAAAGAAATTTAATTTGTTGTAATCTCCTAACAAAACATTACCATTAAACTTAACTAAGCAGTTCCTCTTGTTGAATTTTGCTTGTTCCTACATTACTTTTCTGTAAAACCGTCTGAAAAAAAACATTTACACAAAATTTATCTTTAAATTTCAAATAAACCATTCTTAGAAAAGAAAAGAACATTATTTGCTTAGTATCACAAAATGAATTTACCTAATTTCACAATAGAAGCTGTTGCAAAAAAAAATAAAAATATATATTTTTTTTATTTAGGCAATTTGAAGTAAAAAAATTAGTTATATCAAAATTTACATTAATTTGACCGGGACCCAGAAATATACATACAGGGGTAATGTGCGGCAAGAAAAATTTTACTATTAGCTGTACGCATTTTTTCAGGGCCGGAATTATAATAATATTTTAGTATGAACTAGTGGCGGCCCGTTGCTTCGCACCGGGGTTAGTGAATTGGTTTAAACTGATATAGTAATGTAGTAATGGGAGTTAAATTTTTTCATATGCATTAGTGTGATCCATTATTAAAGATTAACATTAGGAGTTAATTATAATGTCTCATAATAATAAGTTAGTTGCAGATGTACTTATTACATGTTATACAATTTAAAGAATAAGAATTTTATATAGGGTAATCTAAATGGTATATAGAAATTTTTTTAATTACATAAATTAAATATTAATGTACAGTTCACCCTCTCTATAGCGAATTTTTCTATAGCGAATAACTTGCTATAACGAAGAAAAGTTCAGGTACAGATTTTTTATATATATAATAAAATGACCCTCAGTATAGTGAATTTCTCACTATAACGAATTTTAATCTCCAGCCCATGGGATTCGCTATAGTGAGGATGAACTGTAGTATAAAAGTTTTAAAATTTGATTGTATTATATTAAATACTATAAATTAAATTTACAATTTATATTTAATAATATTCTTAACATTTCTATTATATACAACATAAATAGTTAATCTATTACTTATTAGTAATAAAAATTTTTTTTTTGCACATCATGGACGGAATGTGCCGATCAAATTGTCCAACCTAACAATAAACGGGATAGATCAGGCGCAGACGCATCAATGTTAAAAGGATTTTTTAGCTAAACCTTAAATGAGCCGGTACATTACACAATTCAAATTTTTTATACAGGGAGTAGTCTAAACGTCTCCACTTTTTTTTTAGTATATAGATTATCACAAAAGGAAAGATCTACATGATTTTTTGATCAAATTTTACGAAAACTCGAACCTGACCCTTTTATATATATTTCTGGGTCCTAATTGAACCAGCCACACGAAGAACAAAAAATTTCAAGAAATTAAAAATTTTGTATCAGTATCGTATCAGTTTGCATATTATAACAAATAATACTATTTGGATAAACAATGAATATTCCTATTAATTTAATTTTAATTTCGTCGTTCATCACGTGATATAATTTTAGAGCAATTTTATTGGGTAAACACGAAAAAAATTAGAATTTGAGATTCCCACTCTGTTAACCAGACGGGATATGAGAAACAATTTTTTTATTGTAAATAAATTGTTACACAATTCTTTGAATAGTTTTGTAAAACATCTATCTACAAGTCCACCTAGCCACATTATCCTAAAGGGTATATAGTTTTCCGAAAAATTCAGAAAATTCTCTTGGAAAAATATAATTTTATAAAAAATATCAAATAAAATTAATGATTTTTTTAAAAAAAAATCAATAAAAAAAATCAAATAAAAATTCGGTTGTTTAAAAAAAAAAATTAGGTCAATCAATACGGGCTAATCATTAATTGTCAAATAAATAAAAAAAATTCTAACTAAATATATATATATAATGAAAATACACTAACAATATAATCTATTATAATGCAATAAAAAATAATAATATAAAGTAATATAGAATAGTATAAATGTATAATACAATAAAAATAATTAAATAAAAATTAATTTCATTGGTGATGATTAATTACTTACTGCAACTTGTTGATCATTTTTTATTTCTGACGAAAAAAAAATTTTATAATTTCCAAATTATTATCTATATAAGTACAATCTGGTGTTGCGTTAACGTCATCGTCCTGAAATGATTGCTAATTATATAATACAATATACTAACTTGATTTAAGCTTTTCTATTCTTGTGAAGGTTGGGTTCGTCTGTCTGGGTAGTTTACTATGGTAGATAGGAGCCTGTAGTTCTTTTTAGTTTGTAATTTTTTGCATCAATGGTTTTATACTGTTCACTTTTTACTTTAATAAATTGACTTACAATCTCAGCACAAAAATAAATAATTGAACATCTCATTACCCTTTTGCAATACTAACTTTGATCAACAGTTGATTTATTTCCAATAACAGATAATACATAAAATTAGAGTATAATAGACAAAATTTACAAAATATAAATTTATTAAATAAAAATATATGTATAAATCTATACAGTACTTACCGTAATTAAATTTACTACTAATAACTAAATCTTTATATTTTTATTTATATATTTTAATTTAATATTATGTGACTCAAATTCCTTCACTTCATTTTTCAATGAAATTATACCAATCTATTATACTTTCAAAGGAATCCAAATAGCCAAATAATTGACTCTTCTCTTTTTCATAATATGTTCTTTTACACAAGATAAAATATCATGAACTCCCCTATTATTGATTAACAATTTATTAATAAAAGCATTCTGAGAATTTTTTAAGATTTCAAAATCATTTATATCAATATTAAGAGTCAAACTTTAATATCCTAGTTTAAGAGGAAAATAAAAAAGGAATAACCTTCATATAAGTTTCATTCTTTTTAGTGGATTTACTACATATTTTCATTACTGGTAACACATAATTTTTTTCTTATTTATTGTTATATTAAGCTTTAGTAACATAGCAATCTTCTGAACTTCATAACTATCACAAAACTAATACACCACTCTCCAACTTAAATCTTCGCTGATAGTTCTTCTCATTTACTCAAAAAAGCAACTTTTAAGGTGTGATTTAATGTGATCAACTTGATCTAAAGTTTGATCACTAAGTTAAATGATAAATAAATATGTATTAATATACAAAAAATTAAAAAAATAAGATGAAAAAATGTTGCTCTATTTAAGACAATCAAATTCGAAGTGTGTCATGACGATTATATTCACATGATTTGATGCAAGTGCCGAGCAATTGTGATTTGTGATTAGTAAGCCTTATAAAAAATTTTATTCGTTATTTCTGTAAAAACTCCGTAAATATGAGCCTTTCACGGATCCAATCACGGAAAATGAAAATAATTCGATTAATTCCGTGATATAAGGTTATTAATTCCGGAAATATGTGCCTTTTACGGAAAAAAGATGGAATATAAAAAACGGATCGACTTTTTTTACAGGGAAGGCGGCCATAATTTTTATGAACAACATATATTAAAGTGTTAACCACCAGTGATACGATTAAGTACAGTTTGTTAAAAAAAATTAAAGTACTGTATTTGGCTCTTTTAAAATAAAAATAAAAATAAAAAAATCAAGGTTCGGACCATAGCCAAATGAGATAACTTTCGGGCCGATCATCACCAGTCTGGTAAGCACTGATTGTCAAATTGTTATGCATCTTATTATGCTTAATGCTGCACGGACATTATTTGTGCAACAATATCGGAAATTACCTTTCCAAAAGTTAATATAATTTATAACCATCAGCTGCCTTTAAGATGGAGGACAGTTCAACTAGTCGACAAAACCTCTTTTTTTCTCTCTTCAACTTGCAACATGTCATGCTCAAAAATATTTTCAGGAGAATTACCTGAATTAACATATGAAGTCATAAAATATTTTAAGAACGATTTTTCAACTTTACATTCATGTATTCTAGTCAACAGATTATGGTGTCGTTTAGCGATTCCATTATTATGGGAAGATCCTTTCTCAATTCCTACCGGAAATTATGACTTTATCGAAATTTACTTACAGAATTTAAGCGGTGATTCAAAAACAAAATTAAGTGAATATAAAATTAACGATAATTTATCACCTTCAAATACACTTTTCAATTATTCTAATTTTATAAAATATTTGAATACATTTGAGTTTATTTCTTCTGTTGAGAAATGGTCTGTTAAAACTTTAAAATTCGGAAAAAGATATATTAATTTTATCCGTATATCACTATTTAAAATATTTATTGAAAATGAAATAAAATTACATAATCTTGACATAGAGATCCCAAATGATCATAGTTCTAAACTTGATGATATTCTTGAGTTAATTTTACAAAATAGAAATTTCATTCAGAATATTAAAAATTTAAACTTTTATATTTGTGATTATAGTATAAACATGGTAACTAAAGACCGTATGATACAATTAGTTAATTTACATCAAAATCTTAAAGAAATTTTATTAAATAGTAATAATTTTCCTTTGTATCAATCATTATTGTTATCAAACAATTATAATTGCTCAAATACTTTAAATACGCTCATATTTTATAACGTCGATTTTAAGAATATAAGTAATTTAGATAAAATATTTGAACGATTAAATGTTTTAGAAAAAATTCATATTGTTGAATGTTCTTCTTTAAATACCAATTTTACTCAACAAATTATTAATTTAGCTAAACTATTTAAAAAATTGAAATCCTTATTTTTAAAATGGAGATCGCAAAATGATGAATCATTAGAATTATTATTACAAAAATCTGGTGATTACATAGAGTGTTTTGGTGGATTTGGTCACGATCCTTTATTTAAGCAACATTTACTTGATTTTATGAAATATTGTAAAAATATCAGATTCTTTGATTTACATGGAATTGATAACCAGATCATTTATCCAGTATTCAATTTAATTGAAAATATAAAACAAAGTCTTAATAGTCTTTCGATCAGTATAGGAGATTATTCATATAGCGTTACTCATATGGAATGTAGTTCAACCATATTACTAAATTTAGGACAAATTCTTCCTTCTAAATTACACTATTTAAATTTGTCCCTTCACATTAAAGCAAGTGATTTTGAAGTATTTCTAAAAAATATTCAAGATACTTTTATTAATAAATTAGGGATCGAAAATTTACAAAGTCAAGATATTTTACCCTGTATTAAAAAATATATTATGAAAAGGAAAAGAATTAAATATTTAAGTATTATGACTTTTGGTTGGATGGATTTGTTTAATTTAAAAGATGAAGTGAAGGAATTTAAGTTATATGATATTAGAGTTCTAAGATATTCTGAATGTTCTACTGACAACTATTGTAAGCTTAAAAGAGCTTAATCAAGTTTATTTCTTTAAGTTTTAGGTTAACAAATTCTAATTACAAATAATATATTTCATTTATTTATTAGCTATTATTAAGAAATCTTTATTATCAACAATTTCATCATTGAAAACATTTGTATTAACAGAATGAATTATTCTAAGACTGGGTGATACTAAACATAAATTATACAAGAAAAAACTAAGCATCATAGTAGTAATTTTATAATTCCTTTTAATTTATTGAACATTTTATGGATCTTAGAAAAGATAATTTTATAATTCCTTTTAATTTATGGACAAACGATGAACATAACAAACATTATATGGTCAAATTATGCTATATTATGTATAATTCATGAACAACATGTTTTTATAGGGATACAGATAGACTTAAGCAATTGTAACTCACTTTAAGGGTCGTTTAATGTCTAATAAATTTAATATTAATTAATGTTATAACTTAATATCTCATTTTCACAAGTAAAAGTGCCAGTAATTAGTAAATATTTTTACATTCGAGATAGGGATGGCAACGGTCGGTCATGGTCGATCATTGGTCGGTCATAACCGGTCAAGAACCTTTGACCGACCGACCGTTCTGACCGACCACTATGGCTGACCGTTTGACCGACCGCCTGACCGACCGTTTGACCGACCGCTTGATAGCAAAAATAGAGCGGTTTTATCTAAAATAATTAAAAAAATAAGGTTGCGAAACCTTTTTTTTTATTAAAACACTTAAAAAAAAACGTTTCGCAACATTTTTTAATTATTTTAATAGAAAACGTTGCGAAAACGTTTTTTATTAAATATTTCATAAAAAAAAAACGTTTTCGCACGTTTTTTTAATTGCCTTAATAAAAACGTTGCGAAAACGTTTTTTATTAATAATTTCATAAAAAAAGAACGTTTTCGCACTTTTTTTTAATAAAAAAGTTGCGAAAACGTCAAATATCTCGGTATTGGGATCGGTCAAACCGGTCGGTCAAGCGGTCGGTCAAACCGTCGGTCAAACGGTCGGTCAGAAGTCTTTGACCGACTGGTATCGGTCACGGTCATGACCGGTCATAACCGGTTAATGACCGTGACCGTTGCC
>JADRCO010001587.1:0-18295 GCA_021464525.1 Rhizophagus sp. LPA8_4_AMF | reverse complement strand
TAACCTGCTTTGCAAGTTTACTTAAGGAAAAAAAGTGGATTCTGAATATTATTTTTGACTTTACATATGAATGAACAAAACTTTGCCAATCATATCCAAAAATGGATATCAAAATGAAAAAGGTCAAATAAATCAAAAACAGGATTCAAAACCCTACTCGGTGTTCTAAGTAAACTTGCAGAGCAGGCAAAAATACATTTAGTATGTATGTTTAGAATGGTTGTATATATGGTGAAAAGATTTATTTAGGAAAAACAATTTTTTTTCAAAGTCACGTGATTTGCCCCTGCTTTAGACATCCTCCTTATTTGGCATACCCTTAACCCAATCTAGTATCAACTTACTGATTTAAATTCCATCTTTTCTCTTTTAAATCTAAACCTTTCCATTTTAAACTACAACCGATCAAGTAATCTTTTATTGTAAACTAAAATCTTGAGATTCCATCTCATTGACCTGGCTGAGATATTCAAACCAATTTATTATTTATTTGGTATCACCTTATAATTTTAAAATTATTTAATAATTGTAATAGAGAGAGGTAAAATATATGTTGCTGTACATTATAAAAAGTGAGGTGTAATTATACTAATAATTCAAAGCAAATAATTTGATAATAAGCTTACTCAAAAGACAAGTTAAAAAACAATTGTAAGCTTTAAATAATAGTATCTTATTTAACTACAAAGCTTATTTAAAAATAAATTGGTTTATCAAATTGTACATTCTACGCGCAAATTTTCTGAATAGTCTATCAGTCAATCAAAGCATTAACTTTTCAAATGAATATTTTGTAATAAATCATTTCTTTTATCCTATAAAACAAATTAAAATATGTTGCTAATTTAATAAATTGTTCTTAATGAATTTTTTCGCTTTCACATTCTTGCAATATACAGTATTAATACCCTTTCATTCTAAATGTGACTTTGACGTCTTGTAATCTTATTAATTATCAAATGAATTTACTGCTAGAATTTCAATTGTTTGAGTAATGTATTTAAGGAATATTGCTAATTTTACGAACTGAACTCCATTTATAATTACCACAGCAATTGAAGTTTCAATTTTGTCTGATTTTTGAAAAAAAATTGATAAATTACCATAAAAATAAACGAAAAAGAAATATAAAATTTATTAGGCTAGTGATTACTATTATTAAGCCTGTACTTTTACTTTTCCAGCTGAAATTTTGTTATTTATGATCACGGTGATCGTATCTTAATATAGATTTATAGATCTTGCCTTTTTTTTGTTAGTTACACGCATTTCTTTATTAATTTATTATAATAATATATGTGTAGAAATACATAGAATTAAAATATAATGTTTTAAAACTATTCAACTAATACTATATTTGATTGATTTAATTTTTTTATTTGAGTTTAATGGAATGATCGACACTGAAATAATCGACAGATTATATACCCTTAAATGGGTGCCTAAAGCCGTGTTCGATCACGTGACTTTTCATATTAACTACGTGATAAATAGAGGCGTGACAAATAAATTTTCACAGAGAAAAAATTACCCAAGAAAAACAGTAAAAATTTGAAAACAGGGATGTGGTGTGGGGTGATGAATTTTTAAAAATCACGTGTTCGAACACGGCTTTAGACGGTTCCGGCGGTTCCCCTTAAATGCATAATTACGTCTTAGTAATCCTGACACAGAGTGATCGACAGATTACGTACCTTAAAATGCAGTAATTACGTTTAAGTAATACCTGCTGTGCTGTAACCTTATTCATCTTCAAACTTAGTTTAATTTCTGCAATAAAAACCTGAAATTTAACAATGTCTGAAACTGCTGTTCCCATAGCAATTACTGGAGGTTCATATAATGAGTATATTAATTGGATTGAAGAAGCTATCGATAAAAAACATATTAGATATTATGAATATGAATATTTTAATAATATTGAAGAAATTGGTTCAGGAAAATTCGGAATAGTATATCGTGCGACCTGGAAAAATTCTCATAATTATTTAGCTTTAAAATCCTTTTTTAATTTAAACAATGTCACAATTAAAGAAATTGTTAATGAGGTAATAATAACATAACATAAAAAAATACATTTATCTTTTTTTTTTATTATAATTCTAATTTAAAAATTATACTTATGACTTAGCTTAAACTTCAGCGTGAAGTGGATTTCCATGAGAATATTATTCATTTTTTCGGTGTTACAAGAGGTATGCTAAATATTATATTTGCATAATATCACTTTGCTAAAATTATTTATTGTTAAAATAAAATACAATTTGTTAAATTTGAATTAAAGTTAAATGTTTTTTATTTTTTTATTTTTTTTAATAGAAAATCAAAATGATAATTCAAAAAAATATTGGTTAGTAATAGAGTATGCTAATAATGGTACCCTTCAAGAGTATTTGGAGAAATATTTTAATACTCTTACCTGGAATGATAAACTTAATATGGCACTTCAGCTGGCTCATGCTGTATTATGCCTTCATGACGAAGGAATCGTTCATCGTGATCTGGTAATTCATTTGCATTTTATTATTTTATATTTTATCATATTAATTTATTTGATGTATATTAATAGCACTCTAGTAACGTATTAGTCAATCAAAATACCATCAAGTTGGCTGATCTTGGACTATCAAAAAGGATTGATGAAGCAAATAATTCACAACTAGAATTTGGTGTACTAGTTCCATATATTGATCCAAAAAAATTCGGGTTTCAACCATACTCTTTAAACAAAAAGAGCGATATTTATAGTATAGGTGTAATTCTGTGGGAGATATCAAGTGGCCAACCACCATTTAAAGACTTATTATCTTATAATTTAATTGAACAAATTTCACAAGGCCTTAGGGAATCACCTGTTCCTGGTATACCCTCCACTTATGTAGATCTTTATACTGGTAACTATTATGATTTTTTTAAATATTATTAAGTTAATACATCATTATTTGGTCTAATGAAATAAATTTTTTTTTAGAATGTTGGAGTGGAGAGCCAGATAATCGTCCAACTATTAATCAAGTAGTTGCTAAATTAAAAGAATTAAAATATAATCGAACTAATGATGATTTTAGAGTAATGGTTGATGAGATAATTGATCTTTCTAGTAAAATTAAAGATGATGATGAAGAAAAACAAAAAATACTTAATTATCTTGATAATAATAATATAACTTCACAAGAATTTTATAATTGGATATTAAACGATAAAGATAATACAAATTCAATTGTTCTACTTGGAGATTTTAATTATTTAGGAATTGGTATTAACGCCAATAAAAGAAAATCATTTGAATTATATGAAAAAGCTGCAAATTTAGGAAATGTATTTGGAATAATTAGTTTAGGATATTGTTATCAATATGGAATTGGAACAGATATTGATGAATCTAAAGTATTTGAATCATATCAAAAGGTAGCAGATTTAGGGAATTTATATGGAATAAATAGTTTAGGATATTGTTACGAAGTTGGTATTGGAACAAACGTTGATACAAAAAAAGCATTTGAATTATATGAATCTACAGCAAATTTAGGAGATACGTCTGGAATAAATAATTTGGGATATTGTTATCAAAATGGTATTGGAACTAGTGTTGATAAAAGAAAGGCATTTGAATGTTATCAGCATGCAACAAATTTAGGAGATGGTGAAGCCCAATATAATCTTGCTTTAATGTATGAAAATGGAGAAGGTATTGCGAAAGATATTTATCAAGCAATTTATTGGTATAAAAAATCTGCCAAACAGGGGGTTAGGGTTGCACAAGATCAATTAAATGAACTTCTGACAACTGAAAATATTCAATTATTTTATTCTTAGTTGATGAAACTTATCTTACATCTATGGTAATAACTATTAAAATAGCAAATTCAAAAAAAAACAACTTATATATAATTTCGAATTTTGTAGTATACCCAAGTGTCAATCTATGTTTAAATAGTTTGTTCAGCATCAGAATTGAGGGATTTAATGAGTGACGTTTATTTAGATATCATAACATTAGTATATTAAATTATCTAAATAGTGCGCGTCTTAATCAGCTAAATCTTGTCCTAACGGACGGTATATAATACATGTATAGAGTATAGACAGTATAGTACTCTAACTACTCTCACTACATAAAAAATTATGGTAAATTTACGGTTAATAAAAAAATAAGTGCAAATTCGGTAATATAAATAATAATAATAGAATCTAGCGTATTTAATTGCTGTGTTAATAAAATTTTGAGTTAGTAGTAACAATTAAATTCTTAATATTGCATATTAATATAACAAGCTATTAAGTAGCAAATTCCAATCCGCCCCGGTACGTCAGAGCTGTACTTTGTAATATCCTAGATAATAATTTTATTGGACATTTAGCGATTTTAATAATACTGATACTGCGTTTATTTTTAATTCCAAAACGATTAAACATTCCAAATTAAACGATAAAATTGAATTATTCTAGCTATTTTATTACCAATAAAGATTTGTTATGTGTATCACATTATAACATTTGAATAATTAAATATTTATAACAACGATTTTATAATTTAATAATTATAATACTTTAAATTATCTTATGTGATTTACTGTTTCCTTTGAATTTTAAGTAGGATTTTCAGAGAATTCTCTTAAAGAGTTTAAAGTGTACTGCCATCAGTATATTTTATTAATAGCAATATTTTTTTGAATTATTTCTTTTATTTTAGATTTTATTTTATTAAAAAAATATTTCGTCGTAAGTTAACCAAATGCTGGATACTTTGTACATAAAATATCGTTTATTTCGCAATCATATTTCTTGAATTTATTTCGGGTATATTTTAAAGTGCAATATTGAACTTTCAAACTTACTATGTTTAACAATATATCAGATATCAAATTTAATAATTTTTGATTATATATTCCTTAGATTATTTATAAAGAAATCGAATTGGATATCGATATGAATTTAATAATAATGGTACGTCATGCATAAATGGTAATTTTGATAATTTACTGTACTAGTAATATCGAAATCAATTTTCTTGATAATAAGGAACAATATTTATTAAAGCAAAGTTATTATCATTATTAATAATTGGTTTATAATATTCGTACTAAATTTAGTCAATGCTTATAATTTTCGTCGTATTATAATTACATTTTCTTTATTTTTGATTTGAATTTTTATTATATCTTTTTTAAAAATTTTTTATTGTATACTTTAAGAAATAATTAATTTATAGAATTCATCAACTATCATTCCAATAATCAGAGGGAATTTTAAATGTTTACGGGTTTTCAATGTAAATATAATTTGAATGTTTTTCAAGAGATAAATGATTTGTTATCTTAATTCAAGTAATACCAAAATTTCCTTTGGAAATTCATAAATACCACAAAATATAACGCATGAATTAAATAATAAATGAATTTAAACTTTTTTCTTTTAAATGATGAATCGTAATTTTAAGTTATTATTAAAATAAGACAAGATTCGATTTTTTTTTTTCGAATTATCTATCGAACTATTTAATCCGAAAACGTCGAATAAATTATAATCGTTTGCATTGCAAGTAATTATTTATGGATGATATTCAAATAATCAATTGAAAACTTTATTACTAATTCTCATTATATTATATAATATATATTACTGACTCTTAAGTGTTATCAAGTTAAATAGAGTTTAATCATCCACTTCTCACATAATTTTGTTAAAAAGTATAAGGAATTGTTTTAATACATCCAAGTACATCTTTATTTAAAGATTAAATCTAAGAGTTCCCGTTATTATCCGATTAATCCGAGAATTTTCTTAATTTGCCAATAAAGGATATCTCCTAAAACAACTATCGCAAATAATAAAATATGATTAAATAAATTTATATCTAAAAGTTTAAATGATAAATAGACATATTTTTCAATTTATACCTGCGTCTTAAGATATTCTAAAATTTTCGAAAAGAAAAATAAAGTTTTGAATAAATTGAAATTGCGTATTTTTTTTTTTATGAATCTGTTTTCATTATTAATTGTTTATATGAATTAACGATGTGAAGAAAATTATTTTTTTCTAATGTAAGTAGAAATCTGAAAGAAATCGATAATTTATCCGTTTGAGATTTTGATGCTTGGTCCTAAAGTTCAATAATTCATAATCAACCTGCAATAATAATTAGTTACCTAACCAAAAAAAAAATCCTTATGAAAAAACTAATATGTATTAAATGTACTTTGATCCTAATAGTGACCGGCATACTGTTAATAGTTAATTTTGTATTTTAGGGAGCTATAATTATTATACTATTATATTCCCGAGGGCTATGGGTGCCAGACTGCCAGCTGCCAAACTTGCTTCGCTAACCTACATGCTGCGATATCTTTATTAATAAAATCATCTTATCCAAAGATTGACTAATTACATTACACATAGAAAATGATGCCATTACAAAAAATTTTTAAATTTTTTGGATAGTCAATCAGAACTTCTCATAAGAAAATACTATAATAAATTATTTATCTTATCAGATAAAACAAAGCCTTCCATTTTTAAATGCGCCACTTGCTAAAACCATTTAATTTTAAACAATATAGTTACGATGCTTTTGCGATGTAGTTGCCTGTGTAACGTTAGACTTTCGTAATCAAAATAAATTTTAATTTTAATATATCGCAGATGTGAAAATGGTTTTTTTTTTTAATTATCTCAAATTGAGATTTTTTTATAATAATATAGTTTTAAATTTTATTCATATTGTAATTTTATGTTGAGTCTTACTACATTGAATTTAAATTTTTTCAAGTCGTTTAATAGAATGATACATTAAATTACTAATAAATACAATAAATACATAATTTTAATAATATATTGTAAAAATGATATTTAGATCAATAAATCATTAGTAATATTAACCTCGCTCCTAGATAGCACAGGTGAGTCTTTGATTATATTATCAAGACTTTTTATTGCATCAATATCTTTGACTTTATAGTGAGTTCGAATTAAATTTTGCCATATTAGTATTTGTTGTAAAAAGCTCATATCTGCCATTGTGCTAAATCAGCAATCGTCACATCATCATTAAATAAAGTCTATGATTCTTGTTGATTTATGATGGTGATCAATTTGCCTTCCCTATATTTTTGGATCAGAATTTATATCTGAAATTATTTAAGGCGATCACGAGCCATTTTTAAAAAATTGCGAATAACCATTATAAAACAACACTTATTTATAATTTATTAATAAACTTTATACTAATATATTGACATAAATATTAAAAAAGTCTATTTATATTAATAAGATATAAATAAGCATTATTTAAGGAAAATACGACTTAAAATAATTAACTCACTGATCAATGCTACATAATAACTAACTATTGAATTTTCCAATGATGATCTACAAATCATACGATTTCTTAATAAATTAATACTTATTTAAAAAAAAAATTAATATCTTTTATTTTTAAAGATTTATTTATAAGTAATATCAAATTGTTAATTAATTATAATAAAAGTCTAATTATCTAATTATTATGTTTAATATTATGCTATATTTATCATATTAATTATAAAATCATCCAGTTATTATTATTTTTTATCATAATAATTATGGTTTGATACTTTGAACCATTAATGTTTGTCTTTGTGTCGCGTATAATTAGTTACCAATCAAAATTTTTTTTTTTGTTAGTAACGCGCAATTCTTTATTAAAAAACTCATGTTTGTAAATACAAAAGATAATACTAAACAAAGAAATACATAGTGGTATTAAAACATAACTATCTACTAACTCCATTGTCCTAATCACGATGGATGCTATATATTCGGCACTTTGAAGGATAATACTTACTACTATGTATTAGAAAAATAACTGCAACAAAAAAAAGAAATTCTACATAAAACTATATATATTATGAGGCATCTCAACACTCGTCCATCGGACACCTCGGCTTCACCTTCTATGTTGGGTTGCAGGGTCGGTGGTCTTTCCGGCACGCAACGTCAAGGATGTTCTCTCCAAATCTTCAAAAAACCAAATCTCTATCCAGTCGTCAGAATTAAGCCCGACCAATCAATCACGAAGCACACGGTATGAAAATCCAATCGTCGTCAAAGGTTCAGTTTCCAAATAATCCAGTAAAAGGTCCAATAACGCTGTACGTGATGTTGTAAGTCCTCATTAAATTACCAATCAAATTTTAAGTTTAGGTGTAGCTATTGCAACTATAACGACAAGCTTTTATGTTACACGTTACTATTTTAGTAATTTAATAATGATTCATTTCTTTAGAAACATAAACAATTTTAAAACATTTATTTCATTAATTCCAGTACACTTTATTCATCTTTTAACTTCTTTACTCAATGCAACGAAACACTTCCAAAAAAGTAATCCATAAACCTAGCTTTAATTTAAGAGTTCTATCATCAATAACAATACTCAATTACAATATTTATTTATCAATTACCAATATATTTGAAAATTTAATCTTGTCTGGTTTTTTTAGAAACACCCCGCAATTATAAATGATCGACACTGTGGATTTCCTCCGGAAATTTTCGGAGTCGCTCTGATTTTAGAGAAATGTAGTATATTAATTTTACTGTAAAATTAAAGTATGCAATTTACCAATTCAGCGATTTCCATTATTAAGCGTGTACGTTAACTTTTTCAGCTGAAATTTTGTTAATTAAATCGCGGAATGATCGACAAATTACAATAGTAATACCAGCTGTAGCACGTAACACGATTGACATAATATTTAAATGCGTAATCACAACCAGCCGAGTGAGCCAACCAGCAGTAATATTCAACTTTCACAAAAAAAAAAAAAAAAAAAAAAAAATTTCACCAAATTTAACAATGTCTGAACCTATTGATGAGGATATTAATTGGATTGAAGAAGGCAAGAAGCTATCGGTAAAAAACATATTAAATATTACGAATATGAAAATCTTAACAATATTGAAGAAATTGGTTCGGGAGCTTCGGAAAAGTCTATCGTGCAAACTGGAAAAATTCTCATAGTTTTTTAGCTTTGAAATCCTTTTTTGATTTAAACAATGTCACAATTAAAGAAATTGTTTATGAGGTAATAATAAACATAAAGAAGTACATATGTCTTTATTATAATTCTAATATTTTAAAATTAATATTCATGATTTAGATTAAACTGCAGCGTGAAGTAGATTTCCATGAGAATATTATTCGTTTTTTTGGTGTTACAACAGGTATGTCCATTATTACATTTGTGTAATATCACTTCGTAAAGTTTATATTAATGTTAAATTATTTTTTTTTTTTATAGAAAATCAAAATGATAATTCAAGAAACTATTGGTTAGTAATGGAGTATGCTAATAGTGGTACTTTTCAAGAGTTTTTAAGGAATCATTTTAATATTCTTACTTGGAATGATAAATTTAATATGGCACTTCAGCTGGCTCATGCTGTATTATGCCTTCATGATGAAGGAATTGTTCATTGTGATCTGGTAATTCATTATTTTATATCATATCGTATATGTTAATTTAATTAATTTATTTGGTGTATATTTATAGCACTCTAAAAACGTATTAGTCCATCAAAATACCATTAAGTTGGCTGATTTTGGACTATCAAGGAGAATTGATGAAGCATATAATTCACAATCAGATTTATTTGGAGTAGTTCCATATATTGATCCAAAAAAATTCAATTTCAATCCATACTCTTTAAACAAAAAAAGTGATGTTTATAGTATTGGTGTACTTCTATGGGAGATATCAAGTGGTCAGCCGCCATTTAAAGGAATATCATCTTATTGTTTAATTGTACAAATTTCACAAGGCCTTAGAGAAACACCTGTTCCTGATACACCACTACTTATGTTGATCTTTATACTGGTAAATATGAATATGAATGTTACTAAAGTTAATGTATAATTATTTAATCTAATGAAATCAATTTCTTCAGAATGTTGGAATGGAGAGCCAGATAATCGTCCAACTATCAAACAGATTATTGACAAGTTAAAAGCATTAAATAATAACCATAATAACGGTAATTATAGTGTAATGGTTGATGAAATACTTAATCTTCCTAATAAAACAGGGGATGAGGTAGAAAAACAAGAAATTCTTAATTATCTTGATAATCATAATGTGGCTTACAAGAAATCTATAATAGGTTATTAAATGATCAAAATAATCCGAATTCTATTGTTCTACTTGGGGACTTTAATTTTTTTGGAATTGGTATTATGTTGATAGGAAAAAAGCATTTGAATTATATCATAAGGCTGCAAATTTAGGGAACACAGATGGAATAACTA
Organism: Rhizophagus sp. LPA8_4_AMF; assembly: GCA_021464525.1. Taxonomy (NCBI): domain Eukaryota; kingdom Fungi; phylum Glomeromycota; class Glomeromycetes; order Glomerales; family Glomeraceae; genus Rhizophagus; species Rhizophagus sp. LPA8_4_AMF. The sequence continues at coordinate 8,007 of JADRCO010001587.1, read as the reverse complement.
GTTTAGGATATTGTTATGAAGATGGAATTGGAACTGATATTGATAAAAAAAAGGCATTTGAATTATTCCAAAAGGCAGCAGATTTAGGAAATCCATCTGGAATAAATTATTTAGGATATTGTTATGAAAATGAAATTGGTACTGATATTGATAAGAGAAAAGCATTTGAATTATATCAGAAGGCTGCAGATTTAGGAAATACACCTGGAATAAATAGTTTAGGACGTTGTTATTAATATGGAATTGGAACTAATATTGATGAAAAAAAGGCATTTGAATTATATCATAAAGCTGCAGATTTGGGAAATGCATCTGGAATAAATAATTTAGGACATTGTTATGCTTTTGGTATTGGAACTGATGTTGATAAGAGAAAAGCATTTGAATTATATCAGAAGGCTGCGGATCTAGGAAATGCCAATGGAATTTATTGAAAAGAAGGCATTTGAATCATATCAAAGGCAGTGGATTTAGGAATACATCTGGAATAAATAATTTAGAATATTGGTATAAAATGGAATTGAAACCAATATTGATAAGCATTTCAATTATATCAAAAGGCAGTATATTTAGAAAACAGATGGATTGCAGAATTAAGGAAATTGCTATGGAAGTGGAATTAAAGCTGATATTAATGGAGAAAAGGTATTTTGAATTATTTTAAGGTAGTAAATTTAGAAAATCATAGAAAGTATATATAAACCAAGTAATTTTTCGAAGCGTAGTGAAAGGACTCTACAGTACACTCCATATCATGCAAGGCCATCACACCACGTAAGCGACCAATCAATTTTCAAGGTCAGGTATAATATTTGATGTTACATAATTTTAGTAATACCTAGTGGTAGGTAATACATTTCTTTCATGTGATACTTGTACATCAATGCTTCGGACACTCCAAAATGCATGGTTCCCGTTATCTGGTTTATTTATTTTAATTCTTATAAAATAAAGAGATCATTATCCATAAAATTAATTAGAAACTTTAAAAAAGACTTTGTAATATGTTATCAGTTTTACCTATTAAGTAAATTAATGATAAAAAGCACTATTTGATTGTTCTAATTAAATGTTTATAGAGAATGAATAAATTTTGACATGTATTCTGATATCGAAGCATACCATTTTTATAAATATAATTATTTGTAAGTAGAAAAAAAACAAGCTAAAATCCAGCCACCAAGATGAGACTTTTATTAAAGATTTATGGATTGATACCGCCGTATAGCACTGCTTATACCCTATGTAAAGTATCCGTCTTCAATATAACAAATTTGTAATCTGTAGATTTTTGATTTTAAAATTTAGCATATTTAAGTAGTAGTTATAAACCAAAATTTAAAATATTCATATATTGAATCTTCTAGTACTGTCGATATTGGTGTAGTACCCATGAGTACTATACAATTTCAAAGCAGGTATCTTGTATAATACTCGGGTACTATAAGCAGTGCTATATGGTAATTTCTTTTTTAATCAAGTCAGGTTGATAGAATTGAATGTGATTGCAAATAAGATTATTATAATCATCAGTACATGATATACTCAATACAATATAAATTGTATCTTTTATTTATAATCATCATGCACATTTTTATAAGGTTAACTCATGCTATTTTTAGACCCTTGTCTGTTCATCAGCATAAAACAGCTTTACAGTTATTCAATGGTGAAGGCCTGAGTATGGTTATTATACCATAAATATCAGCAAGTAAATAAATGGTAAAACATATAAATGGAGAATTATGAAATCTCTATACAATGTAATAAACTATTTCAGCTTATGATATGCATTAATAATTCCTTGTGATCTTTTTTTTTTCTTTGCACTCTATCTCAAAATATTTCATGGAGCCACTTCTTAATATGTTACAATTTTAGAAGCAATTTCTTTCTTTTTATTAAGAGTAACAAGTAATACCTAAATACCATAATTATGCCATCAAATAAAATGAGCCATTTTTTAGGATAATATTTTTTTGAAGATAAACACATGTTTATATATTGATAAAATATCTTAAACTTTTAAATTTACAAAACTTTGTAAAACTTTAAATATTAATAATGTACTTAATTATAATCGTTACTAATGAGATATTTCGTACTTATAAAATTAAATAAAATATCGCTGATTTCTTCTTAATAATTTAATTAATTTCTGAATCTATTTGGGTATATTTTAGTTCATATAGCACAAAGGTTTATTTTTACTATTTTTACTTTATTTTTTGTTATTAATAAATGTACAGAAACAAACAATAAGTTAATGATACGAATCAGTCCTGCAGTCAGGAACAGGACTTTACCGAACAGGAAAATGATTTGTATTTAGATCTTTTAAATCTTATTAACCTATTTTTGGGTAAAAATATTAAAATTCAATTTTACTAATCGCATTTTCAGGACTGGAATATAATTAATGAAATTTTAGAAGATACAAAACGGATTAAAAAATATGAACCATCTAAGTTCATGGAAAACTGGCAGTTACATTAAATAATTCTTCTGAATGATTCATAATTATGTTAATTATACTGTTATGTCTTTTACGTGATATTTTGATGTAAAAAAGTAGTCATATTTAAATATGAATTGTTCACATTTAATGTTCAATCGTTGAAATTTCATAGAATAGTCAAGTAATAAATTATTTGATGGTTAAATTTTTACAAATAATTTATTTTTGTTTTGTCCGATTTATCAATTACCAGTTTACCACAATTACCCAAAAAAATTATAATGATCGACACTGCGGATTTCCATATTAGTAATGTATCCTAATTCCAGAATTGTTTCGGGTTACTGGAAGATCTGATTTTGGAGAAATGTAGCCATTATTCATAGTATTAATTTTAAATTACTATAAAATTAAACAAAGTAAAATATACAATTTACAAGCCAGTGAATTTATGTTGTTTTTTTTTACTTTTCCAGATGAAATTTTGTTGTTTTAATACACAGTGATCACCGCACTGACCGCAGAAATAAATACTAAAATGATCGACAGATTAACATTCATGCATAATTACGGTTTAGTAATACCAGCTGTAATACAATTGACATACTTTAATGCATAATCACGTTTAGTTAACGGTCGAAAAAAAAAAAAAAAAAAAAAAAAAAAAAAAAATTTCAAAATTTAACAATGTCTGAAACTATTGTACCTATAACAGTTACTAAAGTTTCATGTAATGAGGATATTAATTGGATTGAAGAAGCTATCGGTAAAAAACATATTAAATATTACGAATATGAAAAATTTAAAAATATTGAAGAAATTGGTTCGGGAAGCTTCGGAAAAGTCTATCGTGCGAATTGGAAAAATTCCCATAGTTATTTAGCTTTGAAATCCTTTTTTGATTTAAACAATGTCACAATTAAAGAAATAGTTAATGAGGTAATAATAAACATAAAAATGCATGTCTTTATTATTATAATTCCAAATTTTAAAATTATATTCATGATTTAGCTTAAACTTCAGCGTGAAGTAGATTTCCATGAGAATATTATTCGTTTTTTTGGTGTTACAACAGGTATGACCAATATTATATATATTTGTGTGGCATCACTTCGTAAAATTTATAACATTAAATGATTCTTTTTTATAGAAAATCAGAATGATAATTCAAAAAAATATTGGTTAGTAATGGAGTATGCTAATAGTGGTACTCTCCGAGAGTATTTGGGGAAACACTTTAATATTCTTACTTGGGATGATAAATTTAATATGGCACTTCAGTTGGCTCATGCTGTATTATGCCTTCATGATGAAGGAATCGTTCATCGTGACCTGGTAACCCATTTACATTTTATTGTTTATATTGTATCATATCATATTATGGTGATCTAATTAATTTATTTGATGTATATTAATAGCACTCTAAAAATGTATTAGTCCATCAAAATACCATCAAGTTGGCTGATTTTGGACTATCAAAAAGAATTGATGAAGCATATAATTCACGATCAGACTTTTTTGGTATAGTTCCATATATTGATCCAAAAAAATTCAGTTTACATCCATACTCTTTAAACAAAAATAGTGATGTCTATAGTGTCGGTGTGCTTTTGTGGGAGATATCAAGTTGTCAACCGCCTTTTGAAGGAATGCCATCTTATGGTTTAATTGTACGAATTCCGCAAGGCCTTAGAGAAACTCCTGTTCCCGATACACCTACTGCTTTTGTTGATATTTATACTGGTAAATATGAATTTAAATGTTACTAAAGTTAATGTATAATTATTTAATTTAATGAAATCAATTTCTTCAGAAAGTTGGAATGGAGAACCAGATAATCGTCCAACTATCAAACAGATAGTTGATAAGTTAAAAGCACTAATTAATAATAATGTAATGGTCGATGAAATACTTAATCTCCCTAATAAGACAGGGGATGAGGTAGAAAAGCAAGAAATTCTTAATTATCTTAACAATCATAATATTACTTTAGATGAAATTTACAATTGGTTATTAAATGATCAGAATAATCCAAATTCTATTGTTTTATTTGGAGTTTTTAATTATTTTGGAATTGGAATAAGTACTAATAAAAAAATAGCATTTGAATTTTATCAAAAGGCTGCAACTTTAGGGAATACAGATGGAATAAATAATTTAGGAGATTGTTATGAAAATAGAATTGGAACTTGTATTGACAAGAGAAAAGCATTTGAATTATATCAAAAGGCAGCAGATTTAGGAAATGCATCTGGAATGTATAATTTAGGACGTTGTTATAAAAATGGAATTGGAACTGAAATTGACAAGAGAAAAGCATTTGAATTATATCAAAAGGCAGCAGATTTAGGAAATGCATCCGGAATAAATAATTTAGCACGTTGTTATAAAAATGGAATTGGAACTGATGTTGATAAGGAAAAAGCATTTGAGTTATATCAAAAAGCAACAGATTTAGGAAATGCATATGGAATGTATAATTTAGGTTTTTGTTATATAAATGGAATTGGAACTGATTTTGATGGGGAAAAAGCATTTGAATTGCATCAAAAGTCAGCAGAATTAGGAAATGCATCTGGAATGTATAATTTAGCACGTTGTTATAATATTGGAATTGGAACTAATATTGATAAGAAAAAAGCATTTAAATTATATCAAAAGGCAGCATATTTAGAAAACAGATGGGACATAATTTAGAAATTTGTTATGGAAATGAAGGCGTTTGAATTATTTTAAGGTAGTAAATCATTTAGAAATAGAGTACTTGATGATTTATAAAATAGAGTAAAACATAAAAATATATGTAGATCAAATAATTTAATCTTATGGAACAAGATCATTATCCTCAAAATGAATTAGAAACATTTATGATGTCTTTTACCCATTAATTAAATTAAGTTTAAAGCGCCATATTGATTATCCATAGGATGAGAAAAATCTGTTCATAAGAACAAATAAATTTTGTCATTAGATTAAACCATTTTTGTAAATTTAATTATATATAGTATAAAAGCCAGCTAAAATTCAGCTACCAAAATAAGACTTTATTAAAGATTAGTCAGGTTGGTAGGAGAGATTTTTTTATGACGAAGTACTTAATCGCGATTTTACGCACCAAGAACACTCCGTTTTTTACCGCCGCATGCGAGCGTCGAAAAATATTGATGATAGAATATAGAACTCTATATGCGAGAATGCAACAAATCAGGTCCTATTTTTACGGACGAACACTTTTCCGCGTTAAACAGAAGCCGCGAATATCGCTTACGAGAAATCAAGCTTATGAATAATGACAATTTGTCGCATTTTATTCCTCCTAATTACTCTTTTACCCTTTTTCCTGAAGCGGAGCAACTTATTTCGTCACCGACGACTTACCTTCGTCGTACAACTCGCGAGTTAACTCCTGCCTCCGATTCCGAGGTTCACTCCCGATATCCTGTATCTACTAGTAGCACCTCCTACTCCGTAATGATTTTATTTTTTACCACTTTATGGTCCCTAAAAGAAAATACATTCTACGTCTGACAGTATTTACACGTAGCACTAGCAGCAAGTGAAAGATCAATACGGCCCTGGATATTAAGAGTTTACTTTAGTTTAGTCTTTTGTTTATGTTTTTTTTCTTCTTGATGTGTTTAACTGGATGGTATCGGTCGTGATACCTGATAGGGGTTTCCTTTTCTTTTAATTGAGGTCTGGTTCTTACTGGACGAAGGGGTTATATTAGTTTATCTTTTATCGCGGAGAACACTAGATAATATGTATACTCCTTCTGCTTTACGTAAAATAAATAAATTAATTAACCTTTTCATATTTTTCGTGAACCCTCAAAAACCGTAGTGATTCTGTAGTTTCGTTATTAACGGCTTTACATATTAAATAATAATTAAACGAAAAGTAAATGAAAGCAATGATGTAAATAGCGGCATTTTAATTAAAAAAACGCATTACTGTTAAAAAAAAAAAAAAAAAGCAATGTAAATAGTAACATTTCAAAAACTTTTAAATTAATAGGAGTAGGTAAAGTAATCTTCAGTTTATTAGAGAAAATTTGGTAACGATCTTTATACAATATCAAAAAACGAGCATGTAAAAAAAAAAGCTTTTTCAGTAAAAATTTCAAGCAATTTAGTTATTCTAGAAAAATTTTATAATACGATATTTTTTGCTGTCATTTACATCTAAAAATCGTAAAAATCCCCAAAAATTAAATATAAAAATACTAAAATTTGTAGAACCTGAAAATCATCATTTCTTCTGAGTACAATTCGTAAAATTTACCCGGACGTACGATTGATCTGCAATAGAATTTACTGAAATATCTTTCATCCGTTTTTTTTTTAATTATCATAATATTGTGTTACTGTACTCCAAAATTGTGTTTTTTTTTTTTTTTTTTTTTTTTTTTTTTTTTGGTCTGTAAGTAAAAACTTTATTAATACAGTTACAGAACGAAAAGCTCTTAGCACGGCATCTTACGAATAAACTTAGTATGTCATCTCACTACATGTTTGAATTATCATCTTTCTGAAATATGATTTGTTCCTTAAATGAAATTTTTGTTTCCTATTTTCCTTAATTCTTACTTCTCCTTTATAGCTTACGCACTACTAAATATCACAATATACTGATTGATTCCTTTTTGTCTTACCATACACATGTTAATTGAAACGTTATCGTTTTAGTTTGCATTATTATTTCTCTTAATATATATATATATATATTTTTTAGTAAATTTGTTTAAGCTTATAAAAGGCGTATTTATTTCAAATTTTAAGCTAAATTTTTGTTCATTAATTTTAATGAAAAATAAAAAAAAAAAGAATAGCTATCTATCTATTTGCTGGTTTGGAGATTACTTTCATTCAAAATACTTCACTGTTACACAAAAAAAAATGAAATAAATATTAACTGATGTGATTAACCGGAATATTCAATTTTTGTTGATCATTAAAATATCAAATTTTTTTGATGAATCTTATTTGGACGACTGATAAGATTAAAATTCATGAAACATTCTGAATATACACACTACAATTTTGATGGTCTAGAATGACGGTTTGTTACTTATTTTCAAACTTGGTGAAACCATATAATGTTACATAGAAAAGATCGACATAGTAAATTCTTTATTTAATCTTGGTATGTAGATATTTCATTTTTTTCTGGAATTATTTTTAAAAATCCCTTTCCCATAATTTACACAAGAAAATTGAAAACATGGACGAAGTCGAAACCGAAATAGAAGATCTAGAAAGTGGGAACTGTACATACGGAGAAAAAATCAATTATGTCAGCCATTAGCCCAGATGGTTCGTTGGTAGCAGAATTTAATCCATGTAATATTAATATATAATGTATTCAATTTTTCATTTTAAAATAATAGGTAAATTCTTTTTCTTCAGATGGCTCTTCACAAAAGTGACGACAAATGAAAATAAAAATTTACCCTACGATAAGAAAAAATTCTTTAATAAAAAACCATCTAATGTTTTGGTTGGTCTTTAGCAATTTCGGACATAATTGACGAAGAAAATGATATTGTG
>JADRCO010001586.1:0-18297 GCA_021464525.1 Rhizophagus sp. LPA8_4_AMF | reverse complement strand
AAAAACACGTCTTTCAGGATACGGAAAATTGACCAATTCAGTATCTCTCCGTATGAAAAACGTATCTTTCAGTATGTAAACGTATTGTTCCGTATAAATTCCGTATAAAAAACGTATCCACTTTTTTTATAGGGCTAGTAATGAGCGACATTCTAGATATTTTATACGAAGTCCAAATTTAACACGTATAAACTTTACAAAGTTAATATATAAGCCATTATTTCAAATATTCATTGAAAACGGAGTGAATCTGCATAGTTTTGAAGTTACGTTGCTTAACAAGATTGAAATTAGTTATTTTAATGAGATTTTTGAATTAATTTTACAAAATCCGACTTTCATTAATAATATTAAAGATTTTAAAATTGATTTGGGTGATATAACTGATAACGTAATAAAGCTTTTAAGAACTATCGACTCTAATTGCAATTCAATTTCGTCACTTGATTTTCAATTTCCATCACGTAATGTTAATTATTCAGTAATTGAAAAAAGTTTATCACAATTAATTAAATCTCAAGAAAATCTTCAAAAGATTTTATTTGGTTATAATGATTCCCCATTGCAACATTCATTATTATCATTAAAATACCCTAATTGTTCAAATACATTAAACACAATTATATTTTATTATATTAATTTTAAAAGTATAGTTGTTTTAAATGAAGTCTTTAACCAACTGAATGTCTTAGAATCAATTCATATTATTTATTGTTATTCCATAGATTCTAATTTTATTCAACAAATTAGCAATGTTACTAAGCCTTTTAAATTAAAATCTTTATTTTTGCATGGATCATTACAAATTGAACCATTAAAATTGCTAATACAAAAATTTGGCAATTATATTGAAAATATTGGAATTACAAACAAAGAATCACAATTATTACAATTAATTATAAAATATTGTAACAAAATAAAATATTTGGGTACTACTTGGTTGGATAATGAGAGTGTTCATCTTTTATTTAGTTTAATTGAAAATATTACACAAAGTCTTAATTATCTTACAATTGATGGTACTCATTACTCTATAACAAGTTGCTATTTTAGTTCAATTATATTACAAAATTTAGGACAAATTCTTCCTTTTAAGTTAAAGTATTTAAATTTAAGTCTTATAATTAATATTAGTGATTTGGAAATATTCATAAAGAATTCTCAAAATACCTTTATCAAAAAATTAGTAATAAAACATATAAAGAAAGAAGAAAGTGAAGATATTTTCCCCTATATAAAAGAATATATTATGAAAACGAAAGGGGTCAAGTATTTGGCTATTTTGGAGAATTTTAATGGAAAAAATGAAGATTTGTTTTTTCAGAAAGATAAAGTTAAAGAATTACAATTTCATGAAATAAAAGTTTTAGATTACAGTGATTCGTTTATTAATGTTTATGATTTTGTAAAAAAGGTTGGTTAGATAATAGATAAGGTTACACATACATATAAATTATTTAAATTGTATAATAAATTGTTATAAATTAAATATAACAATTTAAGTAAATAATTTTAATATTTCAATCATGATTTTTATTGTTTACCAAAATAATAAAACTTAAAGTTATTTTTTAATCAATCAAATAAACTTATTTACCGAAATCTCAGCTAGTTGAAGATTTCTATTCTAAAAATTGTCACCAATCAGCTTCAGTAATTACTAAGATTCTATATATTTGGCGGTGATTAGTTGAATTAGTGTTATATTATAAACAAAGAATTTAATACCAGCCAAAATAATTTAACTAATCTTATCATAATTAAAAAAATAATTGTTTAACCCCGTGCTCTGAATCTATAAAATATAATGAAAATACAAACAGAATTGATCTCATTTTAGTCGCAAAGATATCTATCAAAAAAAGGATAAAAATTTGATGCTAAAAATTAACAATTTAACAAGCTTAATTATTATTCTTTACTTGCATATAAAAGATTTGAACAATAATTCTTCAACGTCAATAGTAACTGAATGACATTAACGATGGTTTTTTTAAACCAAAAATTGTTTAGAGGGTTCGAACATTTAACTTTATTGACTTATAGTTATATTATAAACTATATTTTTTCATAATAACTTTATAGCTCTTGGATGGGATATTGATCATTGATAGATATCCCAATTCTTCGTCGATATATACTTTTTGTGCCCTTATTTTACTATGAACTTTATGCTTAGGTTTAAATTTTGTGTTATAGTGTAGAAATTAAAATAATTTTATTTTACTTAAGTTTATTTAAGCTTTTTTGGTATGAAAAAATTCTATTATTTATTTACGCTTAACAAAATGCAAATAAATCAGGTTTTCATCTTCTTGAGTTGTTAAAAAAATTTATTATTCACAATAATAAATACAATAATATTGGTATCTTTTAAAAATAAATATAGTTCTAAAATATAAGTATTTTTAGCAATTCTGAAATATTTGATAATTTGAGAAATGTACTAATTATCTAATGTCATCAACTTTTAAAACAGTCTGCCTGTAAAAATTTAATTTTTTTTAAAAAATCTGTATTCTTAAAAAATAATTTTAATTTTATTATCTACAGATAGAGCAATCAATCTTTTATATTAAAAATTATTTACGCCAACATCGTGACTGGGTGGAATCTATTGAAAATCCTGTAGATGCGTTAAGTTTTAGTTGCATGACAGTTGGTAAAACTTTGGCTAAAGCATGTTTTGAACATGCCGGATATCGTTAATTAAATTGTTTATAATAAAATTTTCTTTTATTTGTAAATTTAAAAAAAAAAATTGTGAAATAATTCCTATGCGAAAAATTTGAAAAATTTGATTTTATTTAGTTATATTACTACCACCTACAATTGTATATAAACTCGCCAAGAAATTATAGAGGTAAAAAATGCCAAATATTTATATTATAATCTTTGATCTTAATCGAAAAGATCACAATTTGAAATTATTTTTTCCATTTTAACCTACACGTCGGCATGTTCTTCATAAAAAATATCGTGTAATTTGTTCAGGTAAAAACTGTTTTCCACCTGTCTCAAGTGATGATTTAAAAATAAACCGTTTGTGGACCAGCAGGAAAAACGAAATCAATGAGATCACCAAAAGTCATGTCTTTTGTTACGTCTTACATGAATATTTTCTTTAAAAGGTGATTTCTTTTTAAGATGGAGAGTTACAGAGTGAAGTATTGACTGTGCAGGAACATTATGTTGCATTGTAGTAATATTTTGTTGTATCATATTAATACTTTGCGAGCCTAGTAAAAAAAACACGAAATCAGTAATAATATAAAAGATAACTATTATGATAATAATATATTACCTGTATTTAAAGTTTCATCAGGAATTTGTAATCCTTTGGTATTTGGAAATTTATATTTATTTTTATCAAAAATTGTCATAGGCGGTGGCGTATTTTCATCTACCTTTTATTTGGCTTATAATACAATAAATTATTACATCAAAAATTAAGTAAGCTTACCATCTGTAGTTTCAATTGATATAGTAACTCATTTTTTTGTATACCATAGCACGAGCCCAAAGAGTAATTGATTCACTATTCAGCTACCATCTTCTGATATTAAGCATCCTTGAACATGAAAGGAGCATTCTTTAAGATTTTTAATTATAGCTCCTTTAGCTGCATTTAATGCTGATTCTGTTTCATTTTCACATGACTAAAAAAGTATTTAGAAATAAGTTTCACGTATAATAAATAAATAAATTTTTAAATGAATGCTTACATTAGAACTCCCATATGTAATTTTTTACATTTAGTTTTTTTCTTGATACACAGATAATTGCACATTTATACTGCCTTAGCTTCTACTAATGCCAAAATACTTTCTTTCAATTTCAAATTAAAGTGACCAACTCCTACACCTTTAGACAGCTGATAAGATCGGATTCTTTCAGTTAATTCTGCAACAGTAAGCCTTCGATTTTCAGCTTCTTTTTGTTGCTCCGTCGGCATAAATTCTATAACTGTTTCATAGATTTCATATCTCTCTCTCTTCAAATATCACCTGAAACATCCTCCATACATCGGTAGTCAATAATTTTGAGTTTCCGTACATGTGTTCGTGAAAAATATGCTTACACAGTAACAGGTATCGATGCGGAATAAACAGTGACAATTAAGCGAAGTTAAATCAGGTGCGCCTTTACCTTTTCAAGCCTATCCATTACGGCGCGAGCCTCTTTAACAATTAGAAGTTGAAATGGGAATAAGAACTTGTGGATTTCATTGATAAAATCATCTTCTACACCGTGAGCAGATATTTTCTTGGTGTTAAATTCAAAGACGGCACTTTCAGGTTCAGATCAGTCAATATCAATGATCTTATGAATGGCTCCTAATAAATGGCGGAAAGGTGCAGTGTGTAGATAAATGAGAGGACAGACAGGCAGATAGGAAGTAAATCGGCGAATAAAAAATGAATCTAACGATAATATGAAGGTAAAAATGAAAGGAATAAGTAAAATTAATGAATAAAGAGAAGGAAAAACAAGAGACAAACATACCGATTAAACCATGTGATGAAGATGACAATTTTTTCAATTTGCTGTGATATGACTCTAACGGGTTTGTGGAGGTGACTTGCAAAAGCAGAGGGGAATATTATCGCGCCCTCATGTAATTCCTCTTGATGTAATTTTGAATAGCAGGAACAGGACAGTTATTGATGGCATCTTGCACGAGTTGTTCACAGCCAATCTTTATTCTCTTATGCATCGCCGTGATCATAACATCACAAGTTTTTTCATCGTATATTCGCATCATCCACGCTCTCATAGTCTGGACAAAACAAAGAATTACTTCACACTCTTGTTCACCAGCACTTGTACCAGGAAATCCCTTTTTGATACTTTTGGCCTCAATACTGCTTTGATCAGAAAAAAAACTAGCGACAGTAGCTATCACGAATTATTTTAATGCTTTTGAAATAGTAATACAATCTTCATCATTTGCAAGGAAGTGAGCGCCTACATCCAAACACCCAAAAGTATCACGAATGTATAAAGTAAATAGATGCCAAAAATCATATTTGTTTGTTTTATGAGTTGAATCGATAAGCATCAACCATCCATGGCATTGAAGTTTCTTGAGTTATTCAGGATATGCAAACACGATGCCCTTAGTATATTGATGAGAAACACAATAATTTTCAACTTGACATCTCTTTTCTATTAAATAGGATACAGATTGTGAAATATCTGATGTTAAATCAGAATCGCCAATGAGATGGGCATCCGTAGGTTGATGAATCTTATATTTAATATTAGTTACTTCCTTTCGTTTCAACTCTTTTACACTTGCACCAAGTCCTAACTTAGTCATTGCATATTCTTTGGCAGCAGCAGTAATTGCTGGAGATGAAAAATTTTAACGGCTTCCTTCTCAACCAAAGTTCGAATGGCTTGAGAACGTTTGATCCTATCGGTTTCTGACAATGAATGTGCATGATCAGGAGAGTCTTTATATTGTTCAACTTTGGCTATTTTTGATGAGATAAACCATGAAACTTTAATTTTGGCATTGCATAATCCAGAAGGTCGTGTCCTTGTTATTCGTCGTTTTTCATTTGGGATATTTTCCTTTTGTCGCGTACTTGATTTCCGATGCTTTGTAAAGCGGCAGGCAATAACTTTCCTAACATCACCATCTACATGTTTACTTGAGTTCCATTGCGTCCAGGTGATTGAAATTATTGGCCACCAATTTTCATTGAAATCATCCATTGGAATTTCTAAAGTGCGGTTTATGTTGAAGTGAAGAACTTATTTTTCATCTGGTGTGAAGTTTGTTATTGATGTAACAAGAATAATATCCGAAGCAATTTAAAGCGGATTCTTTTTGTTCTTCCTCAGCAAATCAATTGGTTTATTTGCATCTCTTCTCTTGTTTTACACTCTTTTCGTCTTATTTTACACTCTTTTTCCTTACTTTATACCCTTTTCCTTTAAAATTCTCGCCTTGCTTGAAGCCTGATGAATATACTGTATCTTTTCCATCTGTAAATTCCCATTTATATCAAAGTATTTAAATAGAAGGTCTGTTTCATTTTGTTCACGTTGTTTTTTTTTGCTTGAATTTCTAGTGAAAGCTAATAAAAAGAAAGGAAAGGAAGTAAGAAATTGAATGTTTTACAAGCATTTTTTTTTGGACCCATTTTTAATTTGCATTAAAAATAAAAGACTCTTAAAGTTCTCATAAATAATGAAGTGAACAATTTAAAATATTTGCAGCATCATACAAGCTACTTATACTCTTATAGTTTCTGTTGCGTTGAACATTACCTTCGAACTTGTAATAGAACGAGAAAAAAAAATTATCTATGCATCATATGCTTACCTTAATTAAATAAACTGACCAATCACGATCATCGTGATTTCTGCTCCGCTTTAGACGACCCTCTGATATGGAAAGGGTATAACAAACCGAGTAAAAAAATAATTATTAGTCACGTTACTCTCTGTTCAAGTGATAAATAATATGATAACTACTGCGGATGACTAATAATTATAGATTTTGTATTCCTTAGTAATAGTCCTACTGTCGACTAATTGAAATGTAATAGAAGAACAAGTAATAGCACTCGAAGCTTCTAGATTTGGACTTCCTTATACATTTCGGGAGAGAATAATAGTTAAGAGTTAATTCGTTTCTGAAACAGGAAAAGTAGAATAAGAATATTAGAAACCGTTTCAAAGAATCAAAACCTGAGATTATAATGAAGAACGGATTTCTAAGGTATCAGTATTGAATGTATAACGGCCGGATTACGAAATAAAATAGTAATAGTGACAGAGAGACAATAACGAGTGTAAAAATATTACCATACAAGGGTACATGGAGTGTAACACTCGGGTATTCTATAGTTAAGAGGAACGAGAGTTACTGATAGAAACAGAATATCCTGGAATGAATACAGTGCAATCACAATGAAAAGAATATACTTGGACTCGAAATATGAACGGCTAAAACAAATTGAGGCGTTAGATCTTTATTTCTCTGTGCAATTAGTTACTACAAGAGCATCTAGACTAATCCTACGAAGTCGAACAGAATTCTAAATTTTTTATACAAATCTATCTACATGTTAATGATTCCTTTCCTTTATAGCAATCCACCCATAATCGCACTTCTGTTATGTCGAATAGGAATAGCGCAGTGTTTATAAATCTATACAATGTATTCTTTCTATGGCCTATTTCAGTAAATTCATTTCCACTGTCATCAATATCCATTGTCATCAACATCTATTGTCATCAATATCTATTATATGGATTTAAACAGGTAATGTTAATTAACGTGTACAACACAAAGGCAGACTGTTTTAAAAAAATATGTAACAATAACCTGCGATTATATCAGGAATGTCATTGGATTGTGTGGCATACTCTGCCTCTTTGCTTTTTATGTCCATCAACGCAACAGGAAGCATAGAAGAATGAGAGATATTTCCGTATGTGATATTTTCTTATCTGAATCCATTACTTTAATCGCTTCATGTCAAGTCTCATCATTATAAGAATAATTCTCCTCAACGACTTCAAACAATTTGTTGTATGTAGTAGAACGGACGTTAGAATATAATTTGATATATTTCGAAAACAAAGGTTAATTACCTTCAGGTTGGGTATCTTCGGTTACTTTCTTTTCCTATTATTTATTTGTATAATGTTTGACGTGAGCATCCAACTTTTTCTATATTGATCTGTAACGTTATAGACATCAGACGTAGGCTCGAGTTCATTAATTACGTCCGTAGAAGGATTAGAGCCTAGACCTGAAATCTATAACAGTATGTTACTATATTTATTTAATAATCTGAGTTTCCCATACGAAAACACTATACATGAAATTGGTATACTAAGTACCTTTAATTCTTCTATGTGTAATTATTTTTAGACCAGATTTTAATACTATATTCTACGAGTATTTCTATTTCTCGTAAATACGATATAGAATAAACATTACATTTACCCAGTGTTGTGAAACACAGTTTTTTTTCCATAAATTTGTTACGAGTAATATGAACTTGAAAGTTCTCGCTTGATGTACCGGTAAAACACGAACTTTCACCCTCGATTTATTATATCCAACTTTCGTATCTATAAATATCTGGTTTTTTTTTGAAACGAAAATATATGATTATAAAAATTGTAAGCCACAAGGCATGATGTTGGTATATTACTTAATTAGGATAGGTATCGTGGACAATTATGGTTACAAGGATTCTATTTAATTAGTAATCAAATCCACAACATTTTGTGGGAAGAATAACAAGAAAGACAAATAGGTAACATACCGAAAGTATATACTTTCCTAATACGAGAAGGAAGACAAATACGTTGGACAAAAAATATACGAGCACGAAATCTACAACGAAACAACGATATACCTTTCAAAGAATAGTTTCAAAATTGGTAATGGGAAACGAGAGAGATAGTAGTAAAAAAGAAGTAGATAACGGGAGTATGTATAATATTTTTGTTTCTTTCTTTGAACACATTATACATATTGCACAGCACAATATATCAACGCATTCTACAATTATATGTTTGTTTTAATTAATTATGCCTTACTACTCTTTCGTCACTATAATCAGGCGGAGGGAGTCCCCCAATCGAGAACAAGAAGCATACAATAATCGAAAGCAGTGTACAGTGAGATAACTATAAGCATATAATTATTCGACTATAGGTAAAGAAATTTTGTGGATCCAAGGGTAGACGAAATTCACCTGGATTAGTGTCAAATAATATATCGGGCATTCCCTTGACGTCAACTAAATTATAGTTTATCTATTATTATAAGTTGGGTAGCGGTTGGAGCAGATAAAAGTAATATTATTCTACTCCTATGAATCCTTGAAACATTTATTCGAGATTATGGAGGATGTGAAAGCAATTAATAATCCGACCACGGATATCAAAGTATTCGAGTACAATGTTAATTTTTTTGTAATCAATAAGAATGCGGAAAATATTGATGCTCGTTTTAGTTCGGTATTATGGTAATAGTTTTTATCAACCCGTTTTGGTCACTACTAACATGTGTCTTTTTTTCTTAATCTATCTAGATTAGTTCTGTTGATGTATCGAGCGAAAAAGGACTTTGAACCAGAAACTTATCTTTACTTGATTCGGTACAACATGTGTTGACATTAGTGTGACAAAAATCTTGAAAACTTGTTACGGCTTAGTGTAACACTACCAAAGGGAACAAAAGCGGATGTTATTAATTCCTATCATTCAAATTGCTACGATGGAATAGACGATAGAAAACAGAAAAGAACGACTTTCATTGTCAGCTGAATTACTACTTCTCTAGACAAAAAAAAATTCGCACTATTGGAAACATTCTAGATACAAGACGCATAGTATTAAATTGGTGAGCAAATGTTATGCCAGTTATATTATTTAACAACAATTCACAGAATGTGCGATATCGCAAGAAAATCAGTAAACTATCGATATATTATTACTAAATGGTATTGTTGCTATGTTTTAGGTAATCCGATTTTTTGTAGATAACATTGTTGATGTAGAAGAAGACCATAATAGGAAACGAAAACATTTCATAAGACCAAGGTGATATTTACATTATAATCAACATCATATTTATGTCATAAAGTCATTGAATATTTAACATTTATTTTCTTCTGTCTTCAAATACAACAATAGATTTTGGGCATATTGCCGGAAAGTACTGATATAAAGATGAGAAAATGATTGAAATTGATGAAAAAATAAAACATTAAATCGCTATCGAGGAAAATTATTGCATGCAATATAAAGAATATGGCTCTTTTGAAAAAGAATTTACACTATATTTTAATTTTTTACATTAGTAGATATACCCACTTAAGAAGATGCAATTTATTTAGTGAGATTCACCACATGAAAACGAAAAACAATTAAGGTCCTTTTGTACCACCTTATTGGCTTAATAGCTTGATTGTTTCCATTCAATTGTCTTACGAGATAAGTCATGAATTTATAAATTTATGTTATAATTTTAATAATCCTTTTTTTGGAATAAGAGTGAAAATAATGTAAGGGGAAATAGGTTACTAAAAGATCAGGAATAAAAGATAATCAATAGTGATATTTTACTATTTTATGATACTTTTTTATTTTATTTTATTTTATTCAAAAGTAATCATCATCCCTTAAGAATAAATAGTAGTCTAAAAAAAATATATAAGAAAAAACAGTCATAAACAATTCCATTAATCAATGAAACTTATTGGTTCTTATTAATCAAATTCGATCTTAAAAGTTTAGCGCTTTTTTTATATGCAGTATGATGTTCACTGCAAATCGTTTACTGTGCCCAATATTATAATATTATGTATGAGAGCGATTGTAAGTTGTAACCTCTTGTACTACATCACGTTCCGATATTTAATGAACTCTCACACAAATCACAATGGTGAAATAATACTTAAATATATTTGCTTTTGATTAAAATACTTTGATAAAATAATATTTAAATACCTTAATTGTCTTTCCTTCGTCTCCGCAAGTACGTTAAACCCGTTGAGGTATATTTACAATAGAGGTATGATTTTTATCAACTCTGTAAAATTTTGAGCTTTTTAATAACTATTTATTATATATAGTACTAGAAAACAAAATCAACAAGTTAGCAAGAAAAAGCGATGCCAGTATGTAAAATTTAGCAGTTGAATTATTTCTGTGCGTGTCTATGTCCACATATGCTACATATACTGAACAATATTATTTTTTTAAGCACTTGTAAACTTCTCTTCTTTCCTTAATGATCACGACATAGCTGCTTTGTTCCAGAGCTTTGAAAAGAGATAAACACATGCCAGCCCTTGTGTTTGAATGGAATCCGCTAGGGTTCAATGATGTTGCTACCGCCCCAGGACTACAAAATGGTGTACCAAATCAAAACAAGGCAGGAATATTCAAGCAAGTGGAGCGACAAGTTATAGCGACGTCATATTTACATTTTGAAACGGACTCACCATTGGATCATGGGTCGAGCAAATAAGTATAAATATACCTTGGTATGAATGAAGACTGATCTCATGTTTTTCAGATTCTTTAGCATCAACTTATCTTCCTTCTTATTTGCCAAAGGGCATTAAATCAAGTGGACATCCCAAATGTCATCAGATCAGTTACTAGAATCAACCAAATTACTGTAAGATATATGGGGACACCTTATGATCTTGAGTCCTATAATAAAGTTTTCGCTTCTTAAGAGAACAGATTTTACTACACAATAATGTAGGTCGAGCAAATTAAATTTTAAATTTTGTTTCTTATTTTTCAAACCATGATTTGACAGATTCCTTTTTATAACGATATTTTATATATATATATTTTTTTTACCATTCCAAAAAGATATTTTTATTATATATGTATTTTTTTTTACAAACTGTTCCAAAAAACGATACTTTTTTTTTTTATATGTATTGAGCAATTTGTTTATTGTCCAAAATATTTTTAAACGGATGTACAATATACCTATGAAGGTTATTGGATGTTCCATTTAATACATAATTAAAACGTGCAAATAAATTTTGATAGTATTATTTACTATACAATAATAGATTATTATTTTATTAACTATTGACTACAATATTTTTATAATAATAAATTTTTTGAATTATTTACTACATTACTATAAAAATTCAAATAGAGAAATTGTTTATTATAAAAGAATAATAAAAGTATAATAGTAAAAGAAAAAGGAGTGCGTGTGGGAAAGTTTTGTCATAAAGGATAAAAAAGTACGCATGATCAGGACAATAACAAACTTATTGGATAGAAAGCTATATTGGTCTAATAAATCACATGTTCCAAAAAGATTGATGAAAATATGCCCTGCGTGGCACATTTTCAACCAATCATTTGGATCCAGTGATTATAGAACAATGCAAAATGTTTCAAATAAAATTTTTTTCTAAACATAGAAAGTATTTCCCTTCTTGTTCATGTACGGATTATCACTCCAGGTACTGGTTCTACTAAAATGTATAAGTTATGTGAAAATTCTAATTCTTCAACATTTAATGTATCTTCTTCGTCATTATCGCCCATTAAAACAAAGAACCTTCGGTCGATACCCACAAAATGGAAAAGAAAGACCTCGAGATAAATTAAAATCCATTTTGGTTTGCAAAATTGTAAAACTTAAGCTTTATTAAGTAAAGGTTTAATTCTTCATTTCATAAGAATTAGTAAAAGAATTTTTGTATCCATTTTTTGTTATACAACTACAATAAAATTTCGATATGAATATTGTGTGGGTAGTAAAAATAGCTTCATGATAAGTGAAAAATAAACTGGGTTAGTATTCAGGTTGACGCAATATAGTCACGTGACATTCTAAACATAGTTCAGAGTATGACATGATAATGGCGTAGTAAAAAGCGGAATGGTAACGAAATAGTATTGGCTTGATATAGCATGATTCATATGTAACATCATTAGTGTAAACTATGAGTCTTTTTTCTGTTGTAGATAATTGATCCGATTAGTCAGGATTGATATCAAAATTGATACTTAACTGTAAGTACTTCCATAGTTTTCCTGATATTTGTCGCACAAATATTTTTTGCAGATCATGTAATAGTGATCATGTGTAATAACTTGCGTAACAAACTTACCATAAAATGACGTAGCTTCTAATTTCAGAATTCCCCTTTCTCTCTTCCTTTTTTTCGTTTAATATGGCACGTTCAAAATTATTTTCAGGAGATTTACCTGAATTAATAAACGAAGTTATACAATATTTTCGTTATAACCATAAAACATTACATTCATGTATATTGGTTAATAGATTATGGTGTCGTTTAGCAATTCCATTATTATGGGAAGACCCATTTTCAATTAAATCCCCTAAAAATTATCATTTCATTGAAATTTATTTGCATTATTTGAATGACGATCATAAAACAAAATTAAATGAATATGTAATTCATAATGATTCATTTCTTTCAAATACGTTATTTAATTATCCTAAATTTATTCAACGTTTGGATACACGTAAAGTTTATAATTCTATTAAAATGTGGGCATCTACAATTAAAGAGAAACATTCCAGCTATTCTATAAAAAATGCAACTTTATCTCCTTCACAAATACCAGACTTTAGAAAACTAGTTTATAGATCATTATTTCTAATATTCATTGAAAACGAAGTCAATTTGCATAGTTTTAAAGCAACAATGTGTATAAATGTTGATATCGCATATTTTAATGAGATTATTGAATTAATTTTACAGAATCCAAATTTTATCTGTAATATCAAAAATATTAAACTTGATATTGATATAATAACTGAAAATGTAAGAAGACTTTTAATATTGATCTATTCTAATTGCAATTCAATCTCATCACTTGATTTTCTATTCCCATCATGCAAAATTGATCATTCAATAGTTGAAAAAAGCTTATTACAAATTATTAAATCTCAAGAAAATCTTAGAAATATTTCATTTAGTTATAGTGAAGAATACCCAATGTACCATTACTTATCATCATTAAAAAACCCTAATTGCTTAAATACATTAAATACAATTATGTTTTATAATGTTGATTTCAAAAACATAAATACTTTGAGTGAAGTATTTAATCAATTGAATGTTTTAGAATCAATTCATATTATTGATTGTTATTCTTTAGATTCTAAATTTATTCAACAGTTTATTAATATTACAAAACCATTTAAATTAAAATCTTTATTTTTGGATGAAATGGATGAATTATTAGAACCATTAATACAAAAGTCTGGCTGTTATTTAGAAAATTTTGGAGTTAGTCATAACGGTGTATCACAAAAATTACTACAATTAATTATAAAATATTGTAGCAAAATTAACTACTTGGGTCTTACTCGGTTAGATAATGTGAGAGTTTATTTATTATTTAGTTTAATAGAAAATATTACACAAAATCTTAATTATCTTACAATTGATGGTTATTACTCTGGAAATTGCCATCTTATTAGTCCAATTATATTACAAAATTTGGGACAAATTCTTCCTTTTAAATTAAAATATTTGAATTTGATCCTTGCAATTAATGCCAGTGATTTGGAAATATTCTTGAAGAATTCTCAAAACACTTTCATTAAAAAATTGGTAATAAAATATATAAAGAAAGAAGAAAATGAAGATTATTTTCCCTATATAAAAGAATATATTATGAAAACGAAAAGAGTCAAGTATTTGGCTATTTTGGGGAATTTTAATGGAAATAATGAAGATTTGTTTTTTCAGAAAGATAAAGTGGAGGAATTCCAATTACATGATATAAAAGTTTTAAATTACAGTAATTTGTTAATTAATGCTTATGGTTGTTATAAGAAGCTTAAAGAATGAAATTTATAAGTTAAATAATATAAATAAATAATTTTTCTATTATGTTACTGACTTTTTGTTGTATAACGAAGTATTTTTAGTCATCCTTTTTGTTATTTATTATAATTCTTGTAATTTTTAAAAAATAAAACTATTCCGGTTAGCTGCAGTAATTATTATTTGGTTGGAAAATTTGAACAAATCTAATTAAATAAATAAAGAATAATTTTCTGCTTCTTAATATTTCAAATTAGAAACAGATGTTATTAGTTGTTACCTTTTTATATTCTAGACTGGATTTTCCTTTTTTTGCAACTTTTTTTTTGTAAACTGTAAGGACTATGTAGAGGGAGTTGGTCTTTCAATTTCATTAAAGAAACGTACTAATATTCAAAAACAGTATTTTTATTCTTTAACTTTGAAATTCCATTTGAATTACAATTAATCCACAGGCAACAATCTGCCGTTGTATATGAAATAAATTAAAGAACTGGTCTTACAAAAGGCAGACTTTTAGGTCGGCCCAGGCTGGTCCAGACTGACCCAACCTTAAAGGTAAGTATCTACTCCTTTTTCTATGTATATTTGGTAGCTTAAATTCAATTTTAGCATTAGTAAATTGATTTAAGAATAAAAATGCCAATAAAAATAAGCACAAGTTAAATAAATTATAAGGAAATCACATGCATTAATATATAAATCATAAAATAATCGACTATGATGTTATGAATTTACTTAGTATGTAGTAAGAATAAAGTAATTACTGAATTTGGATTTAATTAGATTAAAATCAATATAAGTTACTAATAAAAAACATTATTTGCATTTATAAATAAAAACATTATAGTAGGAATTGTTTATCTATAAATAGAGCTTTTTATTTAACAAAAATTCACTATGGAAACATAAAAGTGGACGGTTTAGTATTTACTTAGTTATTAATGTCTCCCTCATGTGATTTGTGATAAACGCTCCTTATAAGCAAAATAACCCAACCAATTACAATACATTTTTTACCTTTTAAATAATTAGTATTAATATATTTAAATATTAATCAAATACATTGGTATACAAAAATTATAATAATATAATAATAAAATTTTTTTTAAAAAAATTGCCATACTGTAACTTTATTCTTTAAATGATATATATGTGGTATAACTTTATTTATAGTGATAATATAAAATAATACATAAAATAATTAATAAGTTTCATTTATAAAATCATAAATATCAATAAACAAATCAAAATATTTTAAAATTTGAATATCATATAATTGAAATTCCTTTACTCTATCTTTCTGAGAAAACAAATCTTCATTTCCTCCATGAAAAGTTTCTGAAATAGCCAAATACTTAACCCTTTTCTTTTTCATAATATACTCTTTTATATAAGGGAAAATATCTCCATTTTTTTCTTTCTTTATATTTCTGATTAACAATTTTTTAATAAAAGTATTTTGAGAATTTTTTAAGAATACTTCCAGGTCACTTGTATTAATTGTAAGACAAAGATACATATATTCTAATTTAAAAGGTAGAATTTGTCCTAGATTTTTCAATATAATTGAACTATAGTCAACATTAAAAGCATCAATTATAAGATATCTAAGATTTTGCGTAGTATTTTCAATTAAACTTAATAATAAATAAATATTCTGATTACTCAGCACAATAGGACCCAAATATTTAATTTTACTACAATATTTCATAATTAATTGTAGTAATTGTTGTGATTCATCATTACTAACTCCAAAATTTTCTAAATAATTGCCAGACTTTTGTATTAATGGTTCTAATGATTCATCACTTTCACCCAGAAATCCCAGAAATAAAGATTTCAATTTAAATGTAGTAATATTATTAACCTGTTGAATAAATTTTGAATCTAGAGAATAACAATAAATAATATGAATTGATTCTAAAACATTCAGTTGATTGAAAGCTTCACTTAAAACAACTATACTACCAAAATCAATATGATAAAATATGATTGTGTTTAATGTATTTGGGCAGTTAGAGTGTTTTAATGATAATAACGAATGGTGTAAAGGGAATTCACTATAACCAAATAAAATCTTTTTGAGATTTTCTTGAGAACTAATTAATTGTGCTAAGCATTTTTCAGTTGGATAATTATCAACATATGATGGAAATAGAAAATAGAGTGATGAAATTGAATTGCAATTAGAGTAAAGAAATATTGTAAATCTTGTTATGTTATTAGTTATTGTATTAAAATCGAGTTTAAAACTTTTAATATTATAAATAAAATTCGGATTTTGTAAAATTAATTTAAAAATCTCATCACAATATTCAAATTCTTTATCGTTAAACATAATAACTTCAAAACTATGCAAGCTCACTTCGTTTTCAATGAATATTAGAAATAATGACCTAATAATTAGTTTCGTAAAGTTTGACATTTGTGAAGGTGATAAATTTGTATTTTGTATAAAATAGCTGGAATATTGTTCTTTAGTTGTTGAAGTACTACTAACATCTTCAGCCCACTTTTCAATAAAATTACAAACATTATGAGTATCTAAACGTTGAATAAATCTAGGATAATTAAATAATGTATTTGAAGGAAATAAATCATTATTAATTACATATTCATTTAATTTTGCTTTATCATCATCATTCAAATTTTGTAAATAACTTTCAATAAAGCGATAATTTTTAGGAATTTTAATTGAAAATGGACCTTCCCATAATAATGGAATTGTTAAACGACACCATAATCTATTAACCAGTATGCACGAATGTAATGTTTTATAATCATAATGAAAATATTGTATAACTTCGTTTATTAACTCAGGTAAATCTCCTGAAAATAACTTTGAACCCGCCATATAAAATGAAAAAAAGGAAGAGAGAAAGGGGTTGTCGAAATTCAAGTTACATCATATATGATAAATTTATCGTACGAATTTCGGAGCGGAAATTCCGTTTGTTGCACAAAACTCTGTATTTGTACATGATCACTACTGGTACATGCTTGCTTCTATATAAAGTATATAAAGAATATTGTGCGACAAATATCAAACCTCTAAATTCGAATAATGATATCACTATTTATATTAGTGTGAGAAATTTTTAAACAAGCTGCATAGTTTATAGCAATATTTAATAATAATTAAAAACTAAGAAATTATTTTTAGATGTGGAAGTGAAAAAAACTCTCTCCCGTCGATCCCTCGACAAAAAATTTTTTAACAAGGAAAAAAAAGACTTGGAAGAGTTTAGTTCATATATATAGTTTTTATTTTAACGCGTTTCTTACTTCAAACTCGTTCGTCACTCTTTTGCCTACTCGACATATTCTTTTCCTTACGCTTATCTTAAAAATACGCACTTTTCTCAAAAAAGAGACGTTGCAAAAAGTAAGGCTATTCTTCAAGGGAAAAAAAGGCAGAAAAATATCATCACGTTTTCTGAAAAAGAAATTTTTCTGGAAGAATGAACCAATGAGGATGTTAGTAGATGAGGTGATGTAAGGTCGATCCCCACAGTGTTACCTGTCAGTCATACGACTGTGCCACAAGGATCAATTACAATTGTTAACAAAATCGTTTTATTTATATGTTTCCCAAGTTCTACAAATAACAAAATATTAAATTTTCAAACGTAAAAATTCAACTAAAGGTAAAAATGGCTCCTTAAATAGAAAATCAGAATAATTCTCCTCCTAAATTCTTAAGTATCCCAAAATAAAGATATTTCCTAATTCAATGAAGAACCAATAAAAATAATGAACCATATAAAATGTCCAAGAATAGTTTAGCCTCATTACGGAGGTGATCATTTGATAAATACATTTCTAAAAATAAACACCCAATTTAATTATAATGTAGATCTCTTTAAATAGTACTGCGCACTATGTAGGTCCAGACCCTACAGTTATCCCCCTCAAAATATTTTATGTCCTCATAAATCACATGAATCGAACTCGGGTCTCGATA